>JAOXJJ010000541.1:1160335-1185042 GCA_025769935.1 Phoenix roebelenii
CTGTCAGTTCTCAGTCGGAGTCGACTCGTACTCTTCCGGAGTCGACTCGAGATTCAGACTTTGGTTCAAATAGGGTTTAATACTTATCCAAATTACTTGAACCAAAACTCGAGATACTTAACTAAAATATGCACACAAATAAGCCTAAAATACTAGAGTGAATTCATTAGTTTAATATAAGATATACTCAAATGCTTTAAGCTCATCAAAATCAAATGAGGGCTTAATCAATTACTCCACAAGGGTCCTCAACATAGCCCGACTGTGAGTCTGAATCTGTTTCAAGTTATTATTTTTTCTCACATTACGTTCAGTGTTTCAAACCGAAAGGTACAATATCAGAGCAATCAACATAATCCAAATCAGAAGCAAATACGTTCAATCAGAGTCATACAATATTCTAAAAATATACATATAACCCATGCATCAAATTCATAATCACAAATAATTCGATTTGTAAAACATATATAGTTTGCCGATAAATCTAGTAAAGAGGTTGCATTACTTACCTCGCGAATACGATCCATAATAAATCTAATTAATTATGCAAATCCCTCACAGAACCTAATATCCAAAATCATATTCTTCTTTTAAAATTCATCACAATTCACAACACACACATATATATATATAAAACTTAAATTTTAATATCCTCCCATGGCCGACCCTGCAGAAGTGCCTAGCACCCCGAGTTCGGGTTCATACCCGTAAACCACCCCCTTCTCTTTATTTTTTTTTATTTTTTTATTTTCTCTTTTCTTTTTCTTTTTTCTTCTTTTTCTTCCTTTTCCGACTCCCCTCTTCTCCTTTGGCGAAATAGGGGATCCGTGACCCCCCCTTCTTCCTTCTCGGTCGAACTCAGGGGCGACCGTGGTGGCCGGCCCCGACGGCGGCAAGAGGCAGTGGAGCAAGCCCGACCACCCCCGGCGGCTGGCGGCGGCGGCAAACAAGGCCGGCGGCAAGAGCTTTCGGGTCCAATTTTCGGCGATCGGCCGGCTCAAAACCACCATACACCATGGCTAATCATCAAGAGAGGAGGAGATGGCCTTACCTCAGCCTCGACAAGGGTTCGGTGGCTTTCTTCCTCTCCGGCGGCAATGGAGGGAAAGGACCACCCCCTACGGCTTTAACGGCTCTCCCTCTCTCTTGGGCGGCAACACGAAGAACCCCCTTTCCCTCTTCTTGGGTGTGGTGGCTCTATCTGATACCACAAAGAAGGAGAGGAAGCCCTAAAACAGGGGCTCCCTCTTCTTTGGGATGGATCCCTCCATCCCGCGCCCTCACGTACGACGCACGTGAGGCCGAAAACTTGGGGCTGGGCCGGTCAAGTTGACCGGGCCCAGTTCCAGGGTCTCACAGGTCCTAACCCTTGGACACCTAGCAGCGTATAGGTCTCCACCTTGGTCCTTATTGAACATCACTAGATTTTTTCCTTTGGTCTCTATTGATCCTCCTGTATCCTAGTTTGACCTTAATCAGATGAAATTACTTTGATCAGACTGATCCAAGGTGTTGACATTACCGCTTGGTTAGCCTACCCTTCCTCCACCTTCCACCCTAGCCTTGATTTTGACTATAATGTTCTCTAGTTTTTTAGCTTGATCTTCTATAAAGGTGCTAGGACTTAGGGTTTTTATTTTAAAATTTGGCATGGTTAAGTTTGATAAAAGTATAATTTTGAATATTAGGTTTTGAAGGAGTCTCTCAGGATTAGTTGGATTTGTCTGCTCATTATTCGTGCAAGATAAGTAATGATCCACTTTTTCTAGATTTTTCATATACATAATATTATTTTTGACATCGAATAAATTGTTAATCAATTTATATGTTATTTATGAATTTTATGAAAATGTGTTTTTGAATGAAAAATATACATGTAATTTTGAAGCAGTATTTTTTGGACTATTATTCTACTCTTTACTGATCTTATATCGTATATGCATATTTTGATTAGATTATGGTATATATATATTAATCTGTAGAAAGAGTTTTGATACGTATCAGATTTGGACTCTTAGCCTAACTATGTTCTAGACCCTACCAATTAGGGATTATGTATTGGCACTTTGATTATTTTTAAGCTCAATTTTCTATTTTTGGCCCTATCATAGTGTATAAATATGGTATTCTGGCCCCATGCCATAGTGTATAAGTGTGGTATTTTGGTCCAAGATATAAGTGTGGTTTTGTTTCTATTTTGGGTCTAGCCACAAGATATTAGTGTGGTTATAGTTAAAGGCTACTAAATTGAATATAATTTATTTCAAACTGAATTTATGAACATGTGTATGAATGTTTGAAAGATATTGTTTATTAGATTTGTATTTTGAAAAGGAATTGATTATGTTTTTACACTGATTTATGGTAATTTATATTTGACTATTGTATCTTATAAATTATCTAGCTAAGGTATCATTACTTACTAGGCTGTCTGCTCATTATCTCTTCTTTCTTTCAAAATTCAGATACTTTGCTTCGCGGATGTGGGTATTACTCTGGGAGTGATACTAGAAGCAAGTTTCGGCAATACCAACATAGTTTAGATTTAGATTTATTATTATAATTCTTTTATTGGATTATTAATTAAAGTTTAATTGATACAACTTTAAAATTTTATTTGTCAGTTGGATTTGTTAATTGATTGAATGTTGGATTTTAGTTATTTAAATCATGGTTTGTCGAACCAGGCCGAACTGCCCGGTTCACCTCATACCGAACCGAACCGATGCGAAACCAGCACAGCTCTGCGCTTGTTTCAAAAAATAGTTTGAACTTCTCCCAACCAGGCGGTTCGAAGTGGAACTGATTCGAGCTGATTCGGGCCCCCTCCACTTTCAATATCTCAGAAAGGTTCGAACAGGTTCGAGCCCCCTCCATTTTCAATATCTCAAAAAGCTTGAAAATGGTCTGTTGAATCAGGTGAACCATCTGGTTCATCCTATACCAAACCGGTATCGGACTAAACCAGTATTGTACCGAGCTGGTAGCCGACCGGCACAGATCCCGATATCGGTTCAGCTAACTTTGATTTGAATTATCTCCACTGTAATGAATTTGATATCATGCTGGTATGCCTTGCATGCTTATGGAAAGAGTTCTCCATGAGTATGCGACAGTTGTCGCAACCCTGGCTCACGATTTTAGGTCGGGGGCATAACAATGTGCTTCGTGATAATCCAAATATCATTGGTATTGAACAATAGCAATAAGGCATAATAAATCAACATGGCTCGGTAGTGCTTGATACCATGCCACAAAGCCTCTTTCTTTCTTTTTGGTTGGTATGGCATGGTATGGAACATCTAGTGTAACCACTTGCTAGGCAGCCATTGTTGGCACATCCATCAACACTATCACTTAAATTTTTAACGTGCCTTTTGTATCTTCGAAAACAACTATTCTCCATATCAATTTGATTTTTCTTTAGATTATGCTAACATGTAAATGATGTGTGATGCAATGACAGGCATGTATTGGTTCAAAGGTGATTGCTAGTGAATCATTGTCCGCCATCAGGAAAGATGTTCTATCAAAATGTTATGGTGTGTATAATAAGACTTACAAACTTTCCAAATATGTGGAAGTCAAAATT
This sequence comes from Phoenix roebelenii, assembly GCA_025769935.1. Lineage (NCBI taxonomy): Eukaryota > Viridiplantae > Streptophyta > Magnoliopsida > Arecales > Arecaceae > Phoenix > Phoenix roebelenii. The sequence goes on from JAOXJJ010000541.1 coordinate 1,163,928, forward strand.
GTTATTTCTTCATATTTGAAATTTTTATAAATTTTGATTCTAGAAGAAAAAATGATATGTCATGGCAAGTTCTCATGTAGCATAAAGTAAACAATTATTTAAATTGAAGATCTCTTCTAGAATTAATATATTCTTTGTTTTCTTGTAGGGGGTGATATAACAAGGAAAAAGAAGTTGCTAAAGAAGCAGGTGATCTTTCTCAACATAGTTGCATCGTGTCCTAGTTGCTTTTGTCTATTTGATGGATTAATTTTGAATATTTTATTTGCTATATTCCGTGTGCTTGTTGATGCAAGATTGTGTTCGAAGCTGATGAGCTTGATAGTTGGCTCAATAAATATTTACAAAATGAGCAGGTGTGAGCCTTGACTATGATCTTGAAATAGTTTTCACCAAGCTTAGGAGTGGCTAGCATGGTCATGTTTTGATCAATTAAGATTAATTTATGATCACGTAATTGATCAGTTGAAAACCACCTCTCTAGTAAGACTTCATATATAGATTGAGTTTGGCTTCAACATTATAAGAGTTGAGCTTGAGCTTCATCCTAAAGCACAAATTTTATGTTAGCTCATTTTAAGCTTGATTTGGCTTTCATTTGAGCCTTGCTTAAGCATCATTTGACTCTCAAGAGGTTTATTGGTTACAGCTCAATTATGTTTGTGCAATGTCCTTGAGAATGACAAATCAAAAGAACCTATAGTATGTTTGCATGGAGATGTTAGATTGAATATATACAGTTTTTTATATGTTAGTTTCGTTGTACTAGTATTGCCTTTATAGTTGAAAAACTGGAAACCAGAGGAAATCTTTGATATATAGAGGGAGTGTTCAAACCAGATAGATAGAAGTACAAGCTCTTGCAAAAGCATCTGGAGGGAGAGAGGTTGAGGGAGAGAACAAGGGCATCAAGGAGGCCAAGGAAGAGAGCATGGACATTAGCGCTTCCATATCATTGAGACCTTATAGTTTATTGCAATAGAAGAGGTACTTGTTAGGGTCTTGAAACAAGAAGAACTGACTGTAGCATGAACCTAGGCTGCATTCTTTTGAAATACCACTCTAGGCTTCTTCGAGTGGTTGCTTTCGACCTAAATGTTGAAAGACTATTTATTAAGGTGAGTAATTGAACTTTTCCATTGAGCTGATGGTGGCAGAAAGTGCTGCTGGATGATGTTGATCAAATTCTAGTCTTTAGAAAGGTTTCGATTAAATACTCTCCGAACCCTAACCAAATAGAAGTCGGGAAACCTCAACCATTGCTAGAACAAGAAGACAAAAAGTTGGCTAGACCTGTTTTGAAAACTAATGTTGATGGGAGAGCAGTTAATTGAAGATGGTTGAAAATCATGCAGCTTAGCAAATTCCTTCACGCCTTCGAAACATGTTTTTGTTCCAAGTTTGGTGAAACTTGCAACTATTAAAACAAGTGTAAGGAGTGGGTCATTTTGCTACATAGTGTAAAACCCCGCCTTCTTTGAAAGATATGGAGATAAGCAGGGTTGATAAATATTGATCTTTCTTTCTGTCTATTCCAACGCTAGGAACCAATATCTTGGTTTAAACTTCCTTTATTTAGCTTTGCTTGGAAAATACGATTTTATGAGTTCATGTTTGATGTTTAAATATAATATATTGTATTTTTTATATTAGATGGTCAAAGAATGGTGTAACTATATAATTCAAGTTAAATTAACTAAGAATAACATTGAAAATGTAAAATAATTATATTAAAATTTGAAAATACAACATACTTTCATCTGTTCAATTCCAAATCGAGTGTCGATGTCCTTCATGAACATCTAGGACAAGAAGACAATTGATAGCATGCTAAACCACGAGCATGATACTAATTTTTGGAATTTAGCATCTCCTTTATGTTTATATATTTTTATCCATAATTATATATTTAATAAAAAATAAAATAAATGTCAAAAAGTTAAAAAAAGTTATATGATTGTGTAGATCTAACTAAGATCCAGGTATTTCCCTCTTTCTTTCATTTTTCATTGCAGTTACATCCCTTATTTTTCCAATTATACCCATTTATGGGATTTAAGAATAAAAGAAAACATAAAAGGAAGAAGGAAATACCTGGATTGGACCTCTTGCTCACCCTTCCGCTCTCTCCCTCTCTTTATCCTCACCTTCTCTTCTCTTTCTCCTCTCTTACCTTGAAATAGAGGGAGAAGAGGATGTCAGGCCCTTTCTCCCTCGATAACTAAGGTTCTGAATCATTATGGGTCCCTTACCAGGCTAAATCGCTTGAAACCGAGCAGTTCGACTTGGTAAAGACCATTGGGTGCAAACCTATATCAAGACCATGAGCCATCCTCATTCATGGTACAGTACTAACTGTATTGGATAGTTCTGTTCGGCATTTTATACCTTAGTATCTTTCACCTTACTATAGGGGATCTTCATGTAGGGAAGGATAGAGTTTTTTCCAAATATGCTATGAATCGTGACATTTCTTTTGGAGAACAAGAAGATATAAATTTCATAGGTTCTTAGACACTTTCCCTTCAAGAGAGGTAATTTTGTATGCCTCAAGGTGATGATATTTTGGCATAGGACTTGTCACCTTTAAGTAAAATCTTGGCCTATCTACGATAAAGGTGCACCTAATTATCTTAAATTTTGTGCATAATTTAGTCTTTATGGCCTTCCTTTTGTTTTGTTAGAATTGTGAGGTGAATATTGGAGTTGTTTGTGGATTTAGAAGAATTGCTTCAATCAATCATGAAACTTTTGGTTGGAGGGACCTTTCTAGTCATAACTTGGAGATTTTTTTTGGTTCCATGTTCCATTCTCCAAATCCTTGAAGTTGCAGTGGGGGTAATCATGATGTTTGAATTGAGAGCAGGGGAGGAAGGAGTCTATGATGGGTAGGAATTAATGATGCAGCATATACCAAAGGTTGGTCCCAATGATGACCATGGGAGGTAGCAAGACCCAACAACTATGATGAGTATATGTCGACGGTGGAAAACATTGAGGCTGGATGACTATACTTGTAGGAGGCAACAAGCCTCAACTATGAACTTGGGATGACAGTGAGTGGTGGAGGTGGTTGCAACTAGGGACAAGGGTGGCAATGGAGCCTGCTAAGATTTGAGAAGGAAAGAAGAGAAAGTGGAAAGGAGGGGGAAAGGATTGGAGAGAGGAAGAGTAGAGGGGAGAGTAGATGGATGGAGATAGAGATAGTAAGGATCAGTTGAAGGAAGAGGCAAAAAAATTAGAGTGGAAGAAGGCGCAAGATGGGAAAAACATTGTTTGTAGCATTTTCTAGATGGATGACATGATTCCATCTTTCTAATTTTCGTATATTAGATAATTGTCAATGCACTTCGCTCTTGATGTTTGCATAATTCCTATCTTCCTCCAACTAAACCATGAAATACAATTACCTAACAGGTTAGATTCCAATGACTGAAACCCTAAACCAACCCAAGCTCGATGCATGCCTGATTCATGGACCAATTGGTCGACCTAGAAAGGTCAAGTTTGGGTTATGTTAAATCATATAATAGGTTTACATCAGACTTGCCTCTCGAACCTCTATTTCACATCAAATCCTTTATCTGGTCATGTTTTGAAACTTCGGTTTCCTTATGTTGGCTTTAATTATTTTGGTCTTGCCTTTTGAAGGAAAAGTTCTTTCGATGTGTTTGCACACATCCACTCAACAATCCATCCAACCATACCATGTCAAGTCATGTGTAGCCTCATCAAAGGTCAGATCTAGGTTAAAGTCTACATTAGACTTTTTACCTAGTATATTATTTAATTTAAATCTGACTTTTTCTTTCCTGTTAAAAATGAGTGACAATTTCTCTCTTTTGATTTCTCACATGGGAAGCATCTCCCCTTTGCCTATCAGTATATTTAGTTTTTCTGTTGGATCTCGGACACCTTTTTATAATATGAGAGGATACAGTTCAAGAGAGACACCATGTAATGTCGATAACATCTTCATGCAAGGAGCAACCAAAAATCAATTGAGAACCCTGAGCAATCCATTGGTTTTGCATCCAAAGTTTTCAAAATTCTCAAAAAAATTTGTCCTATTTCTTTTAGTATTTATACTCATTGTGCGACAAGTTCAAATGGTTCACATTCACATTGGGAAGCCTATTGGTGTTCATGATCATTGTATTTTGAGATCAAGAAGCACCATATCACCTGCTCAAAATTTTGATTATAGGGCAAAGATTACATGCCATCAATAATAAAACTTGTCTTTTACTTATATATGTTTTTAGTCATGCAATGATTTTGAAAATATTCAACAATTAGTTTTGCATGTTTTTAGAATAGCTTTTAAGAAAGCTAATTGAACTACATCTTGCATTGATTGGAATGTTACATTTAGTTTGTACTTTAGTTTACCATGTGATGGGAAAAATATTGAACACTTGACCTTGGACAAGACTAACCTTTCCATGACCTCGGCATAAGCCGACCTCGGATAACTTCAGCCCCAGTCGAGGAGCCGACCAACCGAGGAGAATAACTTTGGCTCCGATCGAGAAGCCAATCAGCCGAGGAGAACAATCAACACATGTTGATAAGGCTGACAATCCTCACAACCTATAGCTCTGGTAGCTCACAGTCATAGCAACACCACAGTCTACGTCCGACTAACACTACACGTCGCCCATGCAGACTGGCTCTTGCCCCGGAGCCGTACTAGCGGCCATTATCTAGCTATTAGTGCAAGCCACGTCAGCTTAGATAACGACAAAACTGCTCTCCTACATAAAGGGGCAACCTGGAAGACTTTAGGTACGCAACAAAAATGCAAGAATATACATGCAATATTATTCACAGAGAACCATCCTCTACTGAAGCTTTCTTCCTTCCATACTATTGCTTCTCTAGTTTGATTTAAGCATCGGAGGGTCCTCCGCCGAAAACTCTCCAACAAGCGGACTTTTTGCAGGCTACCTCCGGAGGAGCTCAACCACTGATGCCTCTGCAGCCTGCTCAACTCGATTCCAGCCGACTTCGGGGTCGTTCGAGCTGCGCTCCAACCTCGGTTCGGATTCAGCGGCAACAAATTAGCGCTAGAGGAAAGATCCTACCCTAGCTATATCGACATCTAATGAAGGAAAAAATCGCTGAGATGAGGTCACGAGGAGCCCACGGTGCATTACACGTCTCATAACGTCGTGATCCACTCTCGAGGGTCGCTATAAGGCCCGGAACCTTCTTTGCTGTAACAACTTGCCATGCCTGTGGACAATGAGTTCAACCGACTCATTCAACAGGTGCAGAGGTTGACTGTGGCAATTCAGGGCCTGCAGCAAGCAGCAACATGGTCGGATCCGGTTCGGCCGGAGTCTGGTCAACCCAGCCACCACCCTCAATCACCGGCGCACCACATGCGCTTGGTGAATCACCGCTCTCAACACCAAGATTTGGAGTGGTCTCGCCAGAGCCGACGTACTCAACAGAGTTGTCCTAACCGGGATGGAAAACGACGTACTCGAAGCCCCCATTTCGGCAGGGACTCCATCTAGAGCCTTTTGACTCTCCACCTTATGGAGCCTCCGCCCCAGCGAGATGTCGACCTCGATAGGAGAATTGAGAAAATGGGCCGACAGATCTAGATCCTTAGAGGACAGGCTCTGGGGGAAAATAATGACCTCGACTTCTCTTCGGAGCCTTTTTTTTTGGGCAGATCATGAAGGAAATGATCTCACCTCGGTTTAAGATGCCCTAAGTGGAGCTGTACGATGGCACCACCGATCTTCTGGATCATCGGGAGTGCTTCAAGGCTCTCATGATACTGTATAGAGCCATTGATGTCGTGTTGTGCAAGGCTTTTTCCGCGACCCTTAGCAAGGCGACTCGGTTCTGATTCTTCGAACTTCGATCCGATTCCATCCATTCCTTCGAGTACTTTGCCCGCCTCTTCGTGGCACACTTCGTCTCCAGCCAGAGACGGTGTCGCAGTTCTGATGCACTACTTGACATCAAACAACAAGAGAAAGAGTCCTTCAGGGACTGATGGCTGCTTTAATATGGCGACACTAGAGGTCCGCGACCTAGACCAATCGGTCGCGATGTTGGCAATGAAGAGCGGCCTCTGAGCATCGTGCTTTCTTTTATCCTTGGAGAAGCATTTTCTAGCGGACTTCGCCAAAATGCTGGCACATGCAAACAAGTATGCGAATGCGGAGGAAGCCATGGCCTCCTATTATGAGTTTGTTGGCGGGAGACTTCCTTGAGGGGCCAAGAGGGGATGCGAAGAGCAAAAGGAGCCAAGGGCTGCCTCACCTGGCATGAGAGGGGCTCCCGGTGACTCAAGAACCCTCGGAACTTTGGCAAGTCCACCTCGCTCTCTGCCTTAAGGACTCAAATCCTCATGAAGATTGAGGGTCAAGGCTATCTCCGCCCTCCACGTTCGATGAGGAGCCCGACGGTCTAAAAGAAGTACTGTCGCTTCCACCAAGACAGCGGCCAGAACATCGAGTGCATCCAAATCAAGGATGAAATCGAGGTGCTCATTAGGCGTAGGCGACTTGACCAGTACGTGCGTGCTTGGCAGGACCGAGGAGCGCCTGCTTCGGCCGCTGATCCACCGCCCCTGAAGTCGATCGGTAATCGTCCGATAGCAGGCGTCATCAACACCATCGTTAGTGGTCCTCCCGAGGTCCCAAGCACCTTGAGCAACAGAGCTCCCCAAGAGGCCAAAGTTGCCTCGAAGAGGCAACATGCGGGGGATGTCATCACCTTCTCCGACAACGACCTGGAAGGAGTACAGACTCCTAAAGACGTTGGAGTCATTTCTCTTACTATCATAAAATATGATGTAAAGAGAATACTTGTTGATAATAGATGCTCGGCCGATGTGTTATTTTACGATGCTCTCCAAAGAATGAGGCTAGTCGTACAGCTCCGAAAGGTCAACACTCCTCTGGTCGGCTTCTCAAAAGACTTTGTTTCGATAGGAGTAATCAATCTACCAGTTGCCGCGGGACAAGGACCGCAAAGTAACACTTTATGGTTAAACTTTCTCGTGGTTCGTGTTTCCTCGGCCTACAATGTAATCTTGGGCCGACCTGGCCTAAATGCTTTCATGCGATTCCCCACAAGGAGCGGAGTGGAGAAATCCGTGATGACTAGATGATAGCTTATTAATGCTATATGGTCGTCCTTAGAGGAAGAAAACCGGTAGAGGCTCCGCCAATAGAAGGGCTCGACACAAGGGACAAGCTCAAGGAGCAATGAGGAGAACCAGCCGAAGAGCTGGTGAGGAGGAAAGATGCCAGAAGCCGATCTACTACACAATTTGGATTCTATGCGACGCCGAAATGAAATACTCCAAACTGGAGAAGATGATCTACGCCCTCATCATTTCAGCTCGAAAACTTTGGCCGTATTTCTAAGCCCATTCAATCACAGTCCTGACCAATCAACTGATGAGAGATTCTATAGAAGCTTAAAAACGAAGATTGACTGGCAAAGTGGGCAGTAGAGCTCGGAGAGTTCCACCTCGAATATCGATCTCGATCGTCTATCAAGGCGCAGGCACTAGCAGATTTTCTGGTGGAATGCATCATCCCAGATGAAGACCCTGTCAAGCTCCCTAGAAAGAAAACCATAGAGCGACCATGGATCCTGCATTTAGATGGGTCGTCGGCCTGGACAGCAGCAGGGCTGGACTTATTCTCACCAGTCTGGACGGAGTAATCATGGAGTATGCCCTACGGTTCGAGTTCTCGGCCTCAAATAACGAGACTGAGTATGAGGCACTCATTACCGAACTAAATCTTTCTAAGGAGCTTGGAGTCCAGCAATTGAAGGTCTTCGGTGAATTACAACTGGTCGTCGGTGACTTGCAACTGGTCGTCGGCCTGGTACGAGGAGAATTCGAGGCTCGAAGACTGTCGATGATTCAATATCTACAAAAGGTAAAGGGCATCACCTTAGCTTTTTGTAGTTTTGACATACAACAGGTCCCTTAGACGGAGAATGCAAGAGCCAACCTACGTCAAGATTAGCCACCTCGGAGACTGTCGAGCTGACCAAGTCCACCTACCTCGAAGTCTTGGTGGTACCAAGCATCGATGAGCTTAAGGTTGTACTGAACACCACCATCGAACTGAACAGGATAGATCCTCTCATTGACTTCTTGAAGAACGACATGTCTGCAGATCGGGCTGGAGCCTATTGGATAAAGCGCCAAGCCTCGCACTACATCCTCCCCGATGACAAGTTATACCGGAGATCGTTCTCGCTGCCGCTCAATTGCCTCCATCCGACCGAGGCAGACTATGACTTTGGGAGGTGCATGAGAAAATGTGGCAATCACCTGGGAGACAGATCCCTAGCCTACAAAATTTTGCGGCAAGGATACTACTGGCTGGCCCTACAGAAGGACGTAGCCGACTTCATTAAGAGGTGTGACTGATGTCAATGCCATGCAAACATCCAACAACGACTAGTCGTGCTGTTGACGCCGATCAGTGTTCCTTGGCCATTTGCACAATGGAGAATCGACATGCTCAGACCCTTTCCACTGGCAATAGGGCAACACTAGTTCCTCTTTGTGGCAGTGAATTACTTCACCAAGTGGGCAAATGCTAAGCCAGTGGCCTGGATTATTGAGGCCAAGGCCCGAGACTTCGTCTGGAAGGCCATAATTTGCTGGTTCAGACTCTCTCTAGTGAATTACTTCACCAAGTGGGCAAATGCTAAGCCAGTGGCCTAGATTATTGAGGCCAAGGCCCGAGACTTCGTTTGGAAGGCCATAATTTGCTGGTTCAGACTCTCTCGAGTGATCTTTATAGACAACGGGCGCCAATTCGACAATGCCCAATTCAAGTTCTGCTCCAAACACGGGATCAACCGTCAGTTCACCTTGGTGGCACACCCGTAGACCAATGGAGAGGCCGTGGTGACCAACCGGACTATCCTATGGGGCTAAAGGCAAGACTACTAAGCAAAAGGGCTGTGGGACCAAGAGCTATACAGTGTCCTATGGGCATACCGCACGATACATCGGATCTCCAATAGGGAGATGCCCTTCAACCTCGCCTTTGGAATGGAGGCGATGATCCTACTAGAGATCGGGCTTCCATCACACCATGTAGAAAGCTTCGATGACTAGACGAACTTAGATTAGCTCCGGGGAAACCTCAATCTCCTGGAAGAAATTAGGAGGGAGCAAGCTCGAGTCTGCTTGGCGATGTACCAAAGGAAAGCGGCCAGGTACTCCAACTCCAAGGTCAAGGGCATGCTCTTCCGACTTGGCGACTTCGTCTTCAGGAAGTGCGAAGCTCATAGCCAAAGGAGCTCGAAAAGTTGAGCTCGAACTAGGAAGGACCATTTTGGATAACTAAAACAATGCGACGAGGGACATACAGGCTGGAGCACCTCGATGATGCTCCAATTCCATGAACTTGAAACTCTGACAACCTTCGTTTAATAGAAATCCTCTTGTCGTTTTTGTCTTTCAGATCGAATGACTATGGTGACCGTATTCGACTTAGGACACCCTAGAGACGCCCAAACCCCAATAAAGGAGACCTTCGGGGAAGCTTGGGGCCTCTTTAAACCAAGCTCGCTCGAGATTCCTCTAAGAGCGATAACTCTAAAGATGGCCGACAAGGAAGACAACTTAGGGGCCGATTTGGGACCTCAAGACCGAGCCGACTCGAAATTTCTCTAGGATCATAGCCCAGAGATGCCTCTAGGACCGTAGTCCAAAAATCTACAAGATCGAGCCCATTTGAAATTTCTGTAGAACCATAGTCTAGAGATGCCTCTGGAATCGTAGTCTAGAGATGAAAGGAGACACATCGGGCTGACCTAGAACCTCCTCAAGACCGAACCCACTCGGAATTTCTTTAGGACCATAGTTTTAGAGATGCCTCTGGGACTATAGTCTAGAGTGAAATGATACACCTCGGACCGATCTGGGACCACCTCAAGACCAAGCCCACTCGGAATTTCTCTGGGACCATAGTCCAAAGATGCCTAATGAAAGGAGACACCCCAAGCCAACCTAGGACCTCCTCAAGTCTGAGCCCATTTGGAATTTCTCTGGGACCATAGTCCAGATATGCCTCGGGGATTGTAGTCCAGAGATGAAAGGAGACACCCCGGGCTGACTTGGGACCTCAAGAGCGAGCCCACTCGAAATTTCATTAGGACCATAGTCTAGGGATGCCTTTAGGACCATAGTTCAGAGATGATCAACAAAGGAGACACTTTGGGCCGACCTGAGACTTCTTTCAACCAAGGTTACTTAAGAATTTCTCAGAAGCCGAACTCCAGAAAGATCGATCAAGGAGCCTAAGACAAGCTAAAGCTCTCCACGGAGAAGGTTCGGTGCGACAACTCGAACTCAAACCAAGAAACGAACAACACAAGTAAAGATCGAAGTCAGTTACTTTAGAAAATTCTTTGCTTTTATTATTTTTTAGTACATACATTGACCTCGGCATAAGCCGGGCAAAAAGATCTACAAGAGAATGTCGAAGCTTGGGGCAACGACTTGAACTCAAACAAAAGGCAAACAACGAAGACAAAAATAGAAGCGTTGGAATTGTTCCAACCCATTGAAAGGAGTTTCAATGATATTGTGATAGGGATCACAATATATCTCACTACCAGATAGAATAGAACCTATGGGGTTACACACAATAGAGGATCTGATTGATCTGATGGTTGAATTATGATTTAGAGTCACAAAAGTTCTTGATTATCAATTTATTTGATAATTGGTTTAACCCACTAAGAGTTAGTGAGTTGAAGAAGGAATAATTGCAATTGGATTGCAATTTGATTGAATCAATTGGACTTAATTAATTGGGCTCGACCTTATTAGATAAGGTTCAAGAGTCCTACTTGGAGTAGGACTCCTAGAGTCCTAATTAGATTAGGATTTCAAATTATTAGAGTCCTACTTGGAGTATGATTCCTAAAGTCCTAATTGGATTAGGACTAAAATTATATGAGTCCTACTTGGATTAGGATTCCTAAAGTCCTAATTAATTTTAGTCTAATAGATGAAGATAACTTCTAATTGGATTAGGATTGAAAAGTTCAATTGAGTCATAATCCAATTGGATCCTAATTGGATTAGGACTCTTATGGATAAAGACTCCACATGGCCACCTAATCCTCTTTAGAAGAGGATTAAAACATCCAAATGAAATTAGCCCATGCCCCAACTTAATTTGGATTAGGATGGGGCGTGCATGATCAAAAAGGAAAAAGAGGGGCGTGCGCCCCTCCTAATTTGATCCAAGGGCTGATGAGGGGCTTGGGGGTGTGGCTCCTCCTAATTTTTAGGAGTCCACGCCTAGGGCATCATAGGAAAGAAAAGAATAAAAAGGGGCTGGCCCCTTTTGGTTCTTGGTTCCTTTTCATGCTTGGCGGCCTCCTCTCCTCTTCTTCTTCCATCCACAAGGGAAAAGAAAAGGGAAGCAAGATTGGAGTCTTCTTCCTCTTCTTCATCAACCACATGGAAGAACACGTAGAGAGGAAGGTGTTCCTCTCTTCTGTCCTCCTTCCATGGCAAAGGAAAGAAAAGAATGTGTTTCTTCCTTCTCCTTCCTCCTCTTGAGAGCAAACAAGAGTTGATTTCTTAGAGGAGTTCCAACCATCAAAAGGGATCTCTGCAAGGGAGCTAGCACCCCGGTGAGATCACGACCTTGATCGATCCAGATCTTCGTGTGGATATTCGTAGAGGCCGGACACTTGTGCGGCTTCAAGCGAACCCGACTTCTACGATCATCAGATAGCGGTGAAGATCTACCCGCTCAAAGGTAAAGATATGATCTTTACTATTGCTATTGTTATAGTTATTAAATTAATCAAGTTTTTAATTTTAATCTTTCCTTTGAATTCATAATTTTCTGAGTTTGTGAACTCAGAATTTTTTTGAATTCTACCTTCCCTGGGACGTTCATGTGATGAATGATCTCGCGCATGTGTTTCCGCTGCGATCATCGCAACGCGTGCGGGAGTAACCCGACAAAAGAATATTGGTGAATATCCTTTGTTGATGCAGTGTGTAATATGGTGTGTAGTAGACACATCCTTGGTTGATATTGGTTGAACACTTGATATTTCAAACCTTGATTTCACCACATGCATGATTTGTTGACCCTTTTTTCAGTTTTTCACTTTCGGTTGTTACCGTTCACGTAGCTTTAGCTTTATAATGGCATTTATTTTGCCAGAAATTTGAAAATGCTGTTTAGAAATATTTAATATACTGGTATGTTATACCACTTATTGAAAAGTACATTGACTAAGTATTATCAGTAGTTAGAAATATTTAACATACTAGTGGTAACATTTTGATGACAACACTGTGGATACCTCTTATTGTATTGTTTTGCATATAATAAAACACCATTGCCTTATTTATTGTAAAAGTAATTTTATACTGTCAACAATTTATAATATTATATATGGCATCCTGGTATACAACTGTTATGTTATTTGATCAACAGTTCAGAGGGGTCCAAAAACCATTGGGTTGATCATTATTTAGAGTAATTGTTTGTTGGTAATCTATAAAATCAAATAATAGCATATTGTTAGGTGTTAGGTATGGGGATAGTGAGAGTTGATCCTGAGTACCAATCGTAATGTGGGGGCCTCAATCAGAAAATCTATTGATAGGAAACTTAACTTTGGGAGATCCTAATTTACGACTTAGAAATACTAATAAACTAAAAATTAGAAATTCTGCACTTCCCATGTTTATTATACTCAAGTGGACCTGAAATAGTCTCTGACATGATGTCATGTTTTGTTTTTACTGGTGGTCTGGAAGCATTTAAATTCATTGCATGTGGCTTAAGGTGTACTTCATGATTGGTTTAACGGATTTAATGTATAATTGAATTTTGTCTCCTCTGAATGCTGATGTGAAAAAGGCCAAGCATCCATTGTCACATAAAGTAATGGAGTTATTCTATGCTTAACAAATGACATTTCATTGACCAACCATGAACACGAATCAAGCACCTAATAGGAACTTGATAATTTTGTGAACCAATTCTCACCATTTGCATGATTTGTCAGGCTGAAGGAAAGAAAAGGATGAAAGCAATTGGCAAGGTTGAAGTACCACAAGAAGCCTTTATGGCTGTTTTGAAACTAGAAAAGGAAGTGATATGATATCCTGTGTAATCAAAATCAATCAAAGAGCCAAAATAATTGTTTGTTGCTAGCAACTTTTCTCGCCATCATGTGCTCAAGAGATATCCAAGTTCTATAAGAAGAGCAATGCAGGCTTCATAATTTACCCGTCATTCTTCTTCCAACATGCTTGCAGCTAATGGACATTAAAGGTCCCCAGTTGCTCGCTTGTTGATTTTTTCACTTCTATCAATTGCTTGCACCTAAACAGTCTTTTGCTTGGCCAGAATGCTGACTTGTACGTCCAAAATACACTCAGAAGGACAAAATGAAGCATTTATTAATTTTATGCAGCATTCATTCCACAGCTTAGGGGGTATGAGCAGGAAAAAGTCTTCAAATTTTTCTAACATAAATTGATTTGTAAATCTCTGAGATTGATCCAATCAATATGCACTTTTATTTGAATAAGAGTCAGATTCTATTAGCTTTCCATAATGTAGTAGAGTATTTATTATTATCATATTGATTGCTTGAATAAGTGTCGGATTCTATTATGTTCTCATTTCTCATATCAAGGATCAAGAGGATCCTTCTCACACCCTCAACTTGAATGCACAAGCTAGAGACATGGCAACGTCTTAGAGCTTTTAGAGCTATGCCCAATGAACACAAAGAACATGGAAGGTTTCGACCTGTAATCCAGTCCTAACAACATTCCTGAATCATACAGGCAGGGTATAATTATCAGAGTTCTCGACGGTCTCATGTACTTATTCAAAATACATGTAAAACTATTCATGGACCATGAACATCATTCCCACGTACTTTCAAACACGGTAGGCCCCAAATTTGTTCACTGCCAAACAAGTCGGCGGCGGAAGAAACTTTTCACATCTCGGTACCAAAATTAAAATAAGCAAGTATTGCGTCCACAAGTCAATCGGTCTTGCTTTTTATCACACACTCAAAGCTCTAACTTGCCGAAGCCTAAGGCTGCATTTAGTTGTGGGATAAATTTTGGAGGGGATGAGAAAAATACTGAACACCTCATCCTCGGACCAGACCGACTTCGACAACATCGATATAAATTAAGGTAGGTTACTTTTGCCCCAGCCGAGGAGCCAACCGACCGAGGAGCTAGTCAATCGAGATGAGCAACTTCGTCTCCAAAAGCCAATTGTATTGAACCTAAAGGGATGATTTTGATGATACAAAATAGCTGAGTAAAATGCTAACTAACTTATTACTTTGAGTTTAATTAATTAATTTCAAAAAGTAAGAAGAAAACCTTTAACTACTTTCAAAAGCAGATCATTTATTTGAATCTCTACATCAAGAAGATAAACTACAAAAAAGCTATAAAAATATTTTTTGAAAGCTCACATACAAGACAGAGAGAGCTTTTCTAAAATCGACTCAAGCTTGCAACAAGTCGACTCTGACGCACTGTCGCTATCTGATACGCCTTCAGAATCGACTCCAGCAGATGGCGAGTCGATTGCATAACAGTCTCAAAAGACAAACAGAAAGCTAAAAAATTTATCACATTGACAAGTCGACCCATAAAGCACATGAGCCAACTCCAATTTAGCCAAAGTCGACTCCTAAATGGCCACAGCGAAAGGATAGAGAGCTGAAAGATTTGTCGCACTGGCGAGTCGACCCATTGGAACCACGAGCCGACTCTAGACAAACAAGGGTCAACCCTAGAAACAGACGAGTCGACCCTTGAACGGCCACATTAAGGAGACAAAAAGCAGTGAAACTTGGTCCATTGAAGAGTCGACCTTTGATAACAACGAGTCGACCCCAGTCAGCTGATGAGTCGACCTTAAACTAGGAAAGCCGACTCCATAATGGCCACAGTAAAAAGATCAAGCATAGCAAAAGCTACAACAAGTTCAAGCCGACTCCTGAAAATCACGAGTCAACTACTAAAAATGATGAGTCGACCCCTCTACGCTTACAATACGGCTAGAAAAGTGCAAGTTTTCTTGTGAATCAAAACGGCTATTTTTATCTCACAACGACTCTATTACTTATCTAGTGGCTAAAAAAGTGTTACAACCATCTCCAAAGAGTATAAATGCATAGGAACACAAAAAAAGGAAGGGCTTAACTAGTATAAAGACAAATACACTAAAGTAGTGTAGGAACAGTCTGGGCAATCGGCCGTCATGACTGCAACTAGCCATAGTAGCAGCTCTGCATCCAACGCATGGTCAGTACCATATGTCGCCCATGTCGAAGTCATACTACCAGTGACTAGTGCACATCACACCGACCCAGGTAACGACAAAATCGACACCCCTATATAAAGGGGCAATCCAAGGGGTCTCAAGTATGCGATATCATGCAGATAAATCATAGAGAACCACTCTTTGCTGAAATTTCTTTCTTCCATACTGTTGCCTCTCAATCTTGATTTACGTATCGGAGGGTCCTTCGTCGGAAAGTCTTCAAGGAGTGGACCTCTTGCAAGCCACTGGAGGAAGCCAGCTACAGGCACACCTTAGCCACCTTGCTGGTTCGGTACCCGACGACCTCAAAGTCATCTCGAGTTACGTTTCGACCTCTGTCCGAATTTAGCAGCAACAGATTAGCGCTAGTAGAAGGGTCACTCCCCAACGGCATTGATATCTAATAAAGGAATAAATTGCCAATATGAGGTCATGAGGATCTCGCAGTACATCACTTGCTTCGCAACGCTGTGCTCAGACCTTCCGAGGATAGTTGGAAAGCCCAAAACCTGCTCTGCCAAAAAAAACCCATGCCTGTGGACAACAAGCAGTCCCTTGCTCATTCAACAAGTGTAGGCACTGACCGCAGTAGTTCAAAGTCTACAGCAGGAAGCTGCATGACCAGACCAGGTCCAATTAGAGTCCGATCAGCCCAGTCACCAATCCTAGTTGCCATCACACCACATGTGTCGGGTTAGACACCACTCTCGGGGTCGGAACCTCAAGAGGTCTCGCTAGAGTTGACACACTCATCGAAGCAGTCCTATTTGAGATGGGAAATGGGTCACTCTAAGCCCCCATTCTGGCAAGGACACTGCTTCAAGCCAGGAACCTCTTGGCCATGTGGAGCCCCCGCCCCAGCAGGATGCCGACCTCGATAGGAGAATCGAGGAAATGGGTCAACCGATTTAGGCCCTCATGGTACAAGCTCTAAGAGCGAACAACGACCTCAACTTTTCTTCGATCTCCCCTACTCTCGGTAGGTCTTGAATGAATAGATCCTACCTCAGTTTAATATGCCCCAAGTAAAGTTGTGCGACAACACCACCGACACTCTAGATCACTTGGAGAGCTTCAATGCTCACATGATGCTACATGTAGCCACCAACGCCATGCTTTGTAAGGTGTTCCCTATGACCCTTGGCAAGGCAACTCAGTTCTAGTTCTTCGGGCTTCGGCTCGAATCCATCCACTTATTCGAGTAGCTCGCCGGCCTCTTCACGACACACTTCGTCTCCATCCAAAGATGATGTCTTAGTTCGGACACGCTGCTCGATATCAAGCAAAGGGAGAAAGAGTCCTTCAAAGACTATACCATCCGCTCTAAAAAAGTGGCTTGCGACTGTCACGCCTCTTCTCCTTTGAGAAGCGTTTTTCTGCCAACTTTGCCGAAATATTGGCATGAGCAGAAAAGTATGCCAATGCGGAGAAGGTTATGGCCTCCCATTGAGAATTTGCTGGCAGAAGACCTCCCCGAGGAGGCGAGAGGGGATGCGAGTAGTGAAGGGAGCCAAGGAGTGTCTCGCATTGGTGTGAAAGGAGCTCGCGACGGCCAAAGAGCCCTCCTCAAAAGTTTGAAAGGTACACTCCTCTTATAGCTCTGAGGACTCCGAGGCTACTTCTACCCTCTGCATCAGATAAAAGTCTTAGCAATCAAGAGATAACAGAAGTGGTACTATCGCTCCCACCAGGACCACGGCCATGACACCGAAGAGTACATCCAACTCAAGGACGAGATCGAGGAACTCAATAGGTGCGAGTGGCTACACCAATACGTGCATGCTCGACAAGACTGAAGAGCTCCTGCTTTGACCACTGATCTGCCACCCTCGGAGCCAATCGACAATTGTTCGACAGCAGGCATCATCAACACAATCACTCGCATGCCTCTCGAGGACCCAAGTGCTTCGGGCAGCTGAGCCCCCCAAGAAGTCGAAGCTGCCTCGAAGAGACAGCATATGGGAGACGTCATCACTTTCTTCGACGTCAACCTAGGAGGAGTCCAGTCTCCTCATGACAATGCTATAGTTATTTCTCTTGAAATTGCAAATTATAATGTAAAGAGAATACTAATTGATAATGAAAGTTCGGCTGACTTGTTCTATGATGCTTTCCAAAGAATGAAGCTACCTCCCGAACAACTTCGGAAAGTCAATTCCCCTTTGGTTAGCTTCGCAGGGGACTTTGTCCCCGTAGAAGGCGTGATCAATCTGCCGGTCACCGTGGGACAAGAGCCTTAAAGCAACACACAGAGGCTGAACTTTCTGGTGGTTTTGGTACCCTTAGCTTACAATGCAATTCTAGGCCGACCTAGCCTCAATGCCTTCTGAGCTATGGTGTTTACTTAACACTTGCCCATTTGATTCCCCATAAAAAGCAAGATTAGAGAAATTTGGGGTGGCCAAGTAGTAGCTCGCCAATGCTACATGGCCACCCTCAAATGAAAAAAGCCAGTGGAGCCTCTACCGATTGAGAGGCTTGACATAAGGGATGAGCTCAAGAAGCAGTAGGGAGAACCAGCCGAAGAGCTGGTGATGGTCCCACTGAAGGAGGACGAACCCGATTGGACTGTGCAGATCGGCTCAAGACTATACTAAGAAAATCGGGTCAGGATGTTGGCATCCTTCGGGCCAATGCTGATGTCTTCGCCTGGTCATCTACCGATATGCCAGGTATAATTCCTAAGGTGATGGTTCACAAGCTCAACGTGGACCCAACTCATTGACCTTTGTTGCAAAGGAAGAGGAACTTCACCATAAAAAGGTAGCAAAGCATAAACTACGACGTTGACAAACTCCTAGAGGCTAGCTTTGTCTGTGAGGTAAGTATCTTGACTGGTTGGCTAATGTTGTTCTTATGATAAAAGCCAATGAAAAGTGCCAAGTCTGCATCGGCTACACTAACTTGAAAAAGGCATGCCCAAAAGATAGCTTTCCATTCCCGAGGATTGATCAGCTCGTGGATGCGACCTCGAGGCACCAGCTACTGACCTTCATGGATGCTTTTTATGGGTACAACCAGACTCAAATAGTGCCTAAAGATGAGTAGAAAATGGCCTTTCTTACTGATAGAGGCCTCTACTACTACAAGGTGATGCCTTTTGGTTTAAAGAATACCGGGGCAACTTACCAATGCTTCGTCAATATGATTTTCAAAGAGCAGATTGGCGGAAACATGGAGTTGTATGTGGATGATATGCTCATGAAAAACTGAGCAACAGAGCAACACATAGCCAATCTAGAGGAGACCTTCACGACTCAAAGGAAGTACCAGATGAAGTTCAATCCAATGAAGTGCGCCTTTGGGGTCACCTCGAGGAAATTCTTGAGATTCATGGTGACACAACAAGGCATTGAGGTAAATTTCGAGAAGATCCGAGTAGTGCAAGAGTAGTGCAAGACATGCAATTGCCAAGGAATGTCAAAGAAGTCCAATGCCTAACTGGACAGATCGCCACACTCGCGAGGTTCGTCTCCAGATCAGCAGAGCACTGCCTCCCAAGGGCTTTCAATGGATTGAAGAGTGCCAAGTGGCCTTCGATCGACTAAAAGAGTACCTCAGGTCATCGCCTCTCCTCACAAAACCACAGGTTGGAGAAATGCTCTACTTGTACTTAGCCATTTCTCCTTCTGCTATGAGTTCAATCTTGGTGCAAGAAGAAAGAAGGTGCTAAAGACTGATCTATTACACAAGCCTAATCCTACAAGACATCGAGACCAAATACTCTAGTTAGAAAAGATGGTCTACACCCTCATCATCTCGGCTCGAAAGCTTCGACCGTATTTTCAGACCCATTATGTCACAATCTTGACCACCCAGCCAGTGAGGTAGATCATACAAAAGCCCCAAAATATAGATCGGATGGCAAAATGGGCAGTAGAGCTCAGAGAGTTCGACCTGGAGTACTGACCTCGATCGTCAATCAAGGCATAGGTGCTAGCGGATTTTCTATTGGAATTTCCCATCCTTGATGAAGATCGTACTGATCTTCCCAAAAAGAAGACCACAAAGCGGCCGTGGATCCTACATGTAGATGGGTCATTAGGCCTGGAGGACAGCGGGGCTAGACTCATACTCACCAGCCTTGATAGAGTAATCATAGAGTTGTTAGGAATTGTGTCTTAAAAGTCAATCGTCAGCCTATTGATAATTAAATTGTATATGAATCAATGAATTAATAAAAGGTTATTTGCCATTATTCATCGCATATATTTTGTACATCTTCTTAAACTCTTGTAATGTGATGAAGTCTTTAGGAGTCTTTTAATAGATAAAGGAGGATTTGTCTACGAGTCTTTAAACCTGTTCGCGACCAAACGATATGCTATTACTAGGACAATAGCATTACCAAAAATAGGTCATTGTGTGCTATATCTTTGGTTGTCCTCTTAACCAAAGAATGTAGAGATACTGATATGACACACAGGTATAGTGTAGGAGTATATTTCACTGAACGTGATCATTTTCGGAATGCTCTGCTGTCAAGAGATGTTCCGAGTGGATATGGGTATAAGTATCTCTCAAACCTAAGATTACCATAGTGACTTGCAAGCAATCACTGTACTTTGGTACCGGACTATCTGAATTTCTAATTCAGTGATGGAAGGCTACTGGGTGCAGACAAGTACTTGCAAAGTCGATGCATGGGTCAAGATGGAGTTGACCCCTCCTGGTGACAGAAGATAATGCCCTTGTGTTTAATTTAGCAAAACCTTAGCCAGGGTAATCCTTGTGGAGAGTTATAGGATTTGTAAAGTTGAAACATATTTTGGATGCACTGATTAAAGAGTTGACAGAACTCTGAAGTCATCCTAGGTATTTGGAATCATAGGGATTAATTATACGATAACCATAGTCCAAGGGTTCTTGAATGTTGCTTTGCAATTATTCGGCCTATCCGGATATCATGTACCATTGCTAGATGGTTATTTTGATTAGTATAGAAAGTTGTTCTTGTTCTACCGACTTAGGTTCGAACCTATAGGGTCACACACATAGAAGTTTTCAGGTTGATCAAATGGCTGACAGACGATTAAGAATCATCCAGGGGTATATTGGTTGATTCAATTAACAAATTACCCTAAGCAAAGGTTGCAATAAAATAATTATTGAATTATTGAAGGTTTAATTAGCAATTAGATTGCTAATGAACTTAATTTGATTGAATGATTGGGCTTAAGCTGAGCTAAATTGAATAAGATTCAATTTAGGCTACATCAAGGTTTGACCTAATTGGATTGGGGTCGATCCAAGTAGATTGAGCTTGACCCAATTGATGGGACTTGACCCAATTGGATTGGGCTTGACCCATGTCAATTAAAAGTTCTTATTTGACAAGGTTTATGAGTCCAAAAATTCAGAATTGGGTAAGGAGAAGAATTCCTAAATTTTAGAACTCTAGCTTTATCTCTTGGAGAAGATTGACACCTCATCCTTATCCCCTTGATGGCCTTGTGCAACAGCTCCTCCATCTCCACATAGTGTTGTAATTCAACCACATCAGCAACCTCTTTGTTTAAGCCTCCAATAAATCTTGCCATGGTAGCCTCTCGATCTTCCTGTATATTAGCTTTAATTATCGCCATCTCCATTTCTTTGTAATAGTCTTCCACACTCATGGAGCCTTGAACCAGCCCTTGTAACATTCTATGTAAATCTCTATAGTAATGGCTAGGTACGAACCTCTTGCGCATCACCAATTTCATTTCTTCCCATGATCGAATTGGCCTTTCTCCAATCCTTCGCTGACTAATCATCAA
>JAOXJJ010000541.1:1201348-1212083 GCA_025769935.1 Phoenix roebelenii
AAAATACTTTATTGATTTGTCAATTCATTTAATCATCAACATGCTGACGATTGACATTTAGGATACAATTCCCAACAGCTCGAGCTCGGGCTCGAGTTTAAACGGGCCTCATTTTGGGCTCGGGCTCCGGCTTGTTTGACTAACAAGCCGAACCCGAGCCGAGCCTGAGCAGCTCGACTCGTTAATAGGCCTAACCTCAAAATAGTCTTAGATAAAAGACAAAGAGTTGTAAAAATCAGCATATTAGTGAGTCGACCTATGAGGAACACGAGTCGACTCTAGTCAAATAAGAGTCGACTCCAGAAGCAAATGAGTCGACACTTAAATAGCCATAGATAAAAGACACAGAGTTGAAAAAATCAACATATTGGTGAGTTGACCTATAAGGAACACAAGCTGACTTCAGTTAGATAAGAGTCAACCCTAGAAGCAAATGAGTAGACTCCTGAATAGCCATAGATGAAAGATAAAAAGCAACAAAATTCAGTTTGTTGGAGAGTCAACCTATAAAGATAATGAGTTAACCCTTGTTAATGGATGAGTTAACCCCTAGACCAAAAGAGTTGACCCTTCAATGGTTATAAATGAAAGACAGAGCGTAGCAAAAACAACAAGTAGTTCGAGTCGACCTCTAAAGATCATGAGTTGACTCTTAAAAAGCATGAGTCGACCCCTATAAATGATGAGTCGACCCGTCTGCATCTGACAACAGTAATGACTAGTTTTTCTATAAATTAAAATAGCTATTTTTGTTTCACAATGGTTCTTTCGGTATGTCTAATAGCCAGAAGTAGTTCCCAACCATTCCTTTGTGGTATAAATGCATGGGAATGCCAAAAGAAAAAAAAAGAGTGAATGTGAAGAAAATAAATGAGAAAAAATTGAATAACTATAGAAAAGAAAAGGAGTTCAATAGGAAGAACATTCAAGTGCATTCATTAAGAATTGAAAGATCACATCCTCGATTATTGAGAGTTGGTGAAGAGCATTCAAGTCTAATCAAGAGCAACCAACTAATTTAGTGCTCCATTTATTTTTGTGTACTTAAATTTTAGGAGTTGTGATTTGTTTACTTTATATATGTCTTATATTTGTTGAGATTAGTTTCAGGATTTGAAACTTGGAAAAAGATCCATTCAAACTTTAAATTAGATTGTATTGAGTTTGGAAAAAGGCTCAGGTATGCTTTTCATTGATTACTAGTAAAAATCAACTAGGTTGATTGTGAGCCCGGTCAAAACAATCGGATTGTAATTTTGAAGAGATCATAGTAAAAATTTTTGAGAATGGTGTCTTGGAAAGTGGATGTAGGTGCAGGGTTGACATCAAACCACTATAAATTTGCTATGTTTATGGTGCATGACTTGTGTGGTTAGATCTCGTACATATTTATTTTTGTTAGTTGCTCGTTGCAACTCACACACATTCAGCAAGTTTTATTTCACTGAATTTTACTTCAAGTTTTGTGAAAAGGCCAATTTACCACCTCTTGGGCTGCATAGCTGGGCAATAGATAGGATAGGATAGGATATAGTGAGTGCTATGATTAAAGTACTACTAAACTATGAGTGACGAATTTAATTTAAAGAAAAAATAAAAATAAATTTCATTTATAAGTTGAAGGGTTGGAAAGTCTTCTCCTCAACATTATAATCTGATATTTATAAGTGGCTCTTCATAACTGGTAAGATGAGTTCCACTACTTATCTTGGACTCTGCTCTACTAAAGCATCGTCATATGCTGATAACTTTTGTTTTTCATAGATCTACACTATATTCATTTGGCCTATACTCTTGGTGTTTAGGTCTGTTCTTCTCTTGGCATATCTGTTTTAAGATCACAATTAATTTAGATATGTTGTAAACAATGCTTCCAATATTCCATCAGTCGATGGTTAGAAGAATGATGGAATGTAGTTGGTATCACATCTATCGATAATCTGGTAGTGGTGAGATTTAAACTTGAGCATAAGGTTGAAACTAAGTAGAATCTAGTAAAGATAAAATTTATTATCTTGTTTGCCTCCAAGTCCGTAGGTCTGGCATGCCAAGATTTAGCTAAATCTTCTAAATTACACTAATTCTTATGAGTTACAACAATAAATCTATCAATCAGCTGCAATCATACACACCACATTATTATCGAGAACGAGGGAACGGCGTGGAGTGTCACAGTAGAGGATAAACCAGGGAGGACGGGTCATCTTGGCCCTCATGCTTTTTTGACTTGGATACGGGGTTCCTTCTTATTCCATCTCATCGAATAGGCGCACGTGGTGATATTAACAGCAGCGCTGGCAGGCGTCTGTGGCGTCTGCACTCGCCACGTTGTCATTAGTACCGCATGCTTGCGGGATCCAATGGAAGGGATGCCCCGCACCCGGCCGGGACACCCGCGGTCCACCCCCTTCCATCGAATTCTGTCACGAGTTCAAGGTGGGCCTGGTCGTTGGACTCGCATGACCCTCGAGCACTAGTTTAGTCCAATACCGCCGCCCCTCCCGTTGCCTTGACAAAGATGATGCCCCCTGCTGCTCCGTCGCTTTCGCACCTCTCTCTCTCCTTCCTTTCATCGGGTGCGTAAAGCAGTGTTTGCGGTCCATCCATCCTCCCCATTCATCCTATTTACTGCTTCTTTAATTTATACTACCTGGGCGTGTGTATTCACACGTTGTTCTTGATCGTTAATCTTTCCTTCACCTCTCCGGTCATCAATTCTTTTTTTAATCTCTTTCTCAACACACCTGCGGTCATGGCGTTGATGGTGCCGGCGCTGATGCAGTTGGTGTTGCTCTTCCTCGTCTCCAGCGGCCGCAGAGCCTCCTCTGCTTCTTCTTTCTTCGATGAGGACATCCTTCTTGGAAGCGCCTTCAGGGATGCCTCCGGTTTGATTTCACAGAGGAGGGAACGCAACGGCAGCAGCGGCAGCAAAAGTTCGTGGGGGGAGGGTGGATGGAAGGAGGAGATTTTGTGGCTGGCGAGGAGGCCAGAGACGGTG
This sequence comes from Phoenix roebelenii, assembly GCA_025769935.1. Classification (NCBI taxonomy): domain Eukaryota; kingdom Viridiplantae; phylum Streptophyta; class Magnoliopsida; order Arecales; family Arecaceae; genus Phoenix; species Phoenix roebelenii. Next base: position 1,204,347 of record JAOXJJ010000541.1, read on the forward strand.
GAGTGGTTGAAGGGGCTGCGGAGGAGGATCCACGAGAACCCGGAGCTGGCGTACGAGGAGGTGGAGACGGGCAAGCTGATTCGGGAACAGCTGGATGGCATGGGGGTGGAATACTGTTTCCCGGTGGCGCTGACCGGGCTCGTTGCCACCATCGGCACCGGAGGCCCTCCCTTTGTTGCTATCAGGGCTGATATGGATGCGCTTCCCATTCAGGTAGCCCTCTTTCTTTTCTCCCTTCAATTTTGGCTCCCTATTATTCTGAGTTGATAGAAGAAAAAATAAATGCCTTTGTATCAAAAAAAAAAAGAAGCAGCCTCGTAGTGATTATATGGACTTGCATCGCTTGGCTACTACTTGGAAAGTCACTGGGAATCCTAGTGTTTAACCCAAAATTTTTACATATGGATACATGGCAAATAATTATTGAGCTTTTATTATAAAGGCCGAGGATCGGAAATTTGGGTTAAGACAGGTTGCCCTGACCGTGTGAACAGACAACTGAAGACTAGCATGCACGGTGAAGCAATTCCCAAAACTGATTGTAGCTTAGGCTACAATTTGGGCTTTAACAGTTTATCAAGGCATTTGTCTGCAGTCAATTTCTTGCAATTACTGAATTAAAAAAGGAAGCGAAGCTAGGATCAAGGGGATCTCCAACTTTTCCAACTACCAAGAAACTTTTTTTCAGAGAGCTTTTATCGAGTGAATCTTCCATGAATATCTTGTATCTTGAGTCTTCAGTGTGATTGCCATTCCACCTGAAGAATCTCCTGTCTTCTGCTCAATTATCCTTTTGTAATCGATGTTATTGGTTTGTGTCACTTAAGTTGTTACTTCTCTTTGTGCTTTCTACCCTTGAGTTATTCGCATTCTATTAGAAATTGTGAAGTCCACTTACTGAGGAAAGTTCAAACTTTGTCTCCTGATAGATCGAAACCATTGATTGATTGAATCGATCTGGCATGCCAGCGACCCAATTGGCCATATTTTAGTTTCCCAGGAAATATGTTTTTGACATACTCGGTGAGAGCTAGTGGGATAGAATACCTAAAAAAAAAAATTAAGGCAGTAAGTGATGGTGAAACTTCCATAGAATGATCTTATTACCAAAAAGGTGTTAGGAAATCTGGACAAGGTTTCTATCTCATGCAGATTGTGCGAAGGCGTGCTTCAAGGTTGAAGATGAATGTACAAATCAGCCAATGGGGGTTGTAGCTTTTGCATTTTGTGAGAATTAGATGTTTACTCTGTGTATTACCAACATGTTGTTCTCTATTATTTTGTAGCTTGTTTTCTGCTGATTAACTTGTTCTGGGTCTCTGTAGCCAATTTCTCTAGAGAAGTCTTTTACATCAGGGATGACCAAAAAACCAATTATTGAGTGAAAATGGTGTTCATTTTTTCTTTCTTTTTCATTCTTTTTTATTTTTATAAATTTTCCATTTCAGGAAGCTGTTGAGTGGAAACACAAAAGTAAGGTTCCTGGTAAAATGCATGCTTGTGGACATGATGCGCATGTCGCAATGCTTCTTGGTGCAGCCAAGATATTAAAGATCCGTGAACATCATCTAAAGGTTTTTACCTGTTCCTTGCTAGAATTTATTGGATACAGATACCTATATTTCTTACTTCAGCAATTCTTTTGTTGTTTTCACTCTGGTTAAATATCTTCCGAGATCCTGAAATCCTATATACAACTCTACCTAGTAGGATAATATTCATGAGGACTTGTGGTCCAACATAAGTCCCTCTCTCTTTGTGTGTGTGCGTGCGCACGTGTGCGCCTATGTCTGTGTGTGTGCGCCTGTGTGTGTGTGTGTACGTGTGTGCCTATGTGTGTGTGTGTGTGTCTCTGTCTGTGTTTACTTCTCTTCACCCAGGTGAAACATCCTCTGGGAAACTGGAAATGCTAGACACACGTTACCTTGTAGGATATATTCATGACAACTTGCAATTTTAAATAACTCTCTCTTTCTCTCTCTATGTGCATGTATGTCTTTTTTGTGCACACGTGTGCACATCAATAGAATATGGATCGAGTAAGGATAGAAGGTCGATACAAATATAAATTCTAGAGCTTCATAACAAGGAAATAAGGAGATGCCATTTATGAGCTTGAACTCAATAAAAAATCTCATGGCATCTTTATTTCCAAGGAAGACCTGTTATTTTGACCTGAATGTCCTGCTTTGAACATTAACTATACCATTAATATATTCCATAACAGTATAGATGATACCATTGGTTAATTTTAAGACATATTGCATATCATTATTTCTAAGGTACTTATGTTTGACAACTACAACTTCCTGGTTGAGTTTACAAGATTCGTTGGCAAGAAATCCTGTAATTTTGGAGATCTATACATAGTACAATGAGGATGTATATGCTGCATGCACAAAATTGATTTGTGAGTTTCCCTTATCTTTTGGTTCTAGATGGTGTAAGCCCAAGTTTGGCATACTACCAAGAATAATTACATTACTTGGAGAATAATTTTGGTCAAAGAATGTGTAATTGAACACGTTTATATAGAAGAAAAGATAATATAGTTAAATTTCAGAAGAATGGGAGTGAGAAGAGAGAGAGAGAGAGAGAGAGAGAGAGAGTCTGTTATCATTCAACTGATGAACACTCAGTGGTTTTATTTCCATTTTCCAATGTCTTCATCCGGGTTGCATGTATTGTTCACTGATAATGCTGTCGATCATCAATAAATCTAAGTTACTTTTACCCCTTTAATGGGCCTTTCCTTGTTGCTTCCTTGCTAATTACTTTAACTATGTTAAACATATTTAATTAGCACAGGGTAGAGAAGAAACAGGTGGATATAATACTAGAGCCCTTAATTTCTATGATTTTGATATGATAGTTCTTTGCCATGGAGATGACCATGCAGTTGTCCTCTTTGTGAAGCTCATTCCCTGTGAAATGTGCTGTCTGTTTCAGCAATGCATTGTCATGTCATCCTTCAGTACTGATTCATGACTCTTTGATCTATACTAAAACCTAAGACAAGCTCAAAATTATCTTTTTATCATGATTTTTACAAGCTGGATCTAGATTATTTTATATCATCCTTAAGATGATAAATATAATCTTAAAATGGCAGAAGGCTCTTTGTAACACATTTCAGCAAAAAAGTTTCATTAGAAAATGAAAAATCCAAGTTGATACAGTTTGCATTGAGACGTTCTGAATATATGTTTTGATCCATGTTGTAAAAATTTAATTGTCCATGGTCGTGCAATAAATTTATGTCTCTAAATTGGATATGACATGAAAGGCTTTATATGACCTGGAGTGGTTGCCATGCTCTAGAAGCCTGTAGATTCATATTGATGCAAAATGGTAATGGACTGAATGCACTTCCATTTGTAGTATGCACTTACTTATTTACCCTGATCCTAAGTAGACTGGTTTGATCAAAAATTGTGTTTATAACTGTCAAGAGAGATCCTCCGTAACATGTTATCTGTTCATTCATGAGACTAAGGCTTTAGGTGCATTTGTATAAGCTATATGGTTGTCTACATTAACTACTGTGTAAGTCACAGAAACTTGGTTTAAAATAAGCATACAAACTAATAACAGAATAGCTGTTAGATGAAAAATAAAAAGGAAATAAAAGCACAGAACAAGACATTGAAACTTGAAAGAACATTTGACTCTAATTGAATGAATCAGATCTTTAGCTTAAAATTACCATGCTAGGGTCAACTTGGGAACTAGACAGGACTCAACCTTTAATCCATCAAGGTTTCGATTAAGTATTGTCATGCAATTATGTTTTAAAATCCAATAGCCATCTGGATATAGAACAAATCGATGACATTTAACTGGGTGTCTGGTTAGTTTGATCTCAACTGATCAATCACCTCACTGGATTTCAAAGCTTCAGAAAAGTGATATTAAACTATAGGAAAGTGCACAGAGTTATTTGAAATTGTAACTGAATGATTAGCTATGACTAGGTTATCAGTACACCAATCTAGAGTCTTACGTACTGATTTGTGCTGGTTTGTACTGGTTGTACTTATTTGGATTGGTACTCGGGACACCCTTTGTACTGCTTTGTGCTAAGAATTTTCACCCTGATAAAATGTTTTTGTTCATTCATGAGTTTATCAAATGAACTTTTGCTTTCACTTCATGCAGTCAACCCTCACTATCTCCCTCTTCTAAATAGATGACATTCATAATAGGTGTAATAAAAGGTGGTGTATATAACTGTCAACATATAGTTTTGTTTGTTCATTCATGAGATAAAACCTCTAGGTTCACTTGTGGGTGTGTGGAGAAGAGAAGGTTAAAAATCTAGTTCCCTTTCAGAATTATGATATTTTTGGACATTTATTTAGGTAACTTTAGATGTTGGTTTCAGAGTCTTACTTTAAGTTGGATTGGTCAACAAACGTCCTACTTTAGGCACATTCAGTTAGATAAGTTATAAAGTCTTTAGGATTTGACTTTTGGCTCTTTTTGGTGCTCTGCTATATGGGACAATGTGGGATTCTGAATTTTACATTTTAGTAAAAAAATTTTGTTGTCTGTCCATATTAGGAATGAACTTTTTCAAGCATCCTAATTGACCTGTAAAATTCATGTAAAAAATTTATAGAAGGATGGCTGCCTATTAGAAGATGATACTTGAATGAAAGGTTTTTGTTGGCAAGGTTTGGCACTTCCTTTCCTGTCTCCTCTATTTCCATCCCTCTGCTCTCATCTATTCCATTCTCTTTATCCTATTATCTTCCTTTTTTGAATTGCTGATTTATTGCAGTTAACTTTTTTTCTTCCAAGTTTCTCTTATAGGTGAACATCAAACCTCTTTTGATTACCATAGAACCTGCGGGGTTCATTGGCTGCTCATATATTTTTGGAAACTTAGTACTTTTGTACTATTTTCTGATTGTCTTGTTTTCTGAAACAGGACAACCTTATTCAGAGCATACGAAACCTTAGTTTTGCCTGAATTTGAGGTCCACCTATGCACAATCAGGCTATTCCAATGTCTTCTTGCATGAGTTTGAAAAATTATCTAAATAGTGCAAACATATAATACAATCAATAAGGTACTAAATTTTAATTTTTTTCTATATCCTTCATTGCTACATATGGAGCTGTGTTAATTACTGATCTTATTCTCAGAACTCAGCTTGGTTACAAGGATAATTATGAGTCCATATGAAAATAAATAGGATAAGAACATAAAGAAATAACAAACATAATGGCAATATGTGAGTATAGTTGTGTAAATTGGATCCATAAATAATAATCAATTTGTTAATGGTTACTTGGAAACTAGAATGCATGCAATCTCCAAGATTTTGATTGAATATTGTCATATATTAGTTTACAAATCTGATAGTGACATAGAAAATAGATGAATAAGTTATTTAGGAATTTGACTAATTTCATTTGGATCGACTGATCATCTTGCTGAATTCCCAAGCTTAAAAAATTATTATATTTTAAGGAATTATAAAATTGAATCTTTAAAACAGCGAAGTTCTTTGAAATCCTGATAGAATGACTAGTTTTGGCTAGGTTATTATTACCTTAGTGAATGCTGGTAAGATCTGGATTGAGGCTTAAATCAGATCATGGATTTCGTCACAGATCAAAATTTTCCTGATTCCTTTCAAAAATTACAGAATATAAAAAAGAAATTAAAAAAATTGAAACAGTCAAATATAGAGTAGATGAATGGAGAACAAAAAACCATACATGTAAGAAGTCTAGTTTCCACCAACATAAGCCTGCATATGGAGCATGTATAATGAAAAAAGTATTGTATTTGATTATCCAATTTATTTATGTGCAATGTATCAATTCAATTCTTTAGTTAGAATGTTCTAGAGAAAAACATAGTTCAAATTTTAACATATGTTTGCAAAGTACAAAAATTCACCTGTTATTTTTTACTCAAATTTAGTAAGAAGCGTGCTTATTTTATTACTCAAGATTTCTTAAGGATATGTTACTGAAAAACCATGTATCAAATAAATTAATAAGCTCATATAATTTAATACCTAAGTAGCATAATTTATTTGGATTTTATGGTCCAAAGGACTGTATAATTTGTAGAGGGATGCTAGACAGCCGTGCTTGGCTATTGACAGCTTGCTATGGGAGGAAAACTTGTTTTCCCAATTTTTTTAAACAAAACAAAAAATTGTTCTAGGAATATCCTTCATAAACTTCTTTGCTTCCTCTCCCCAGACCTTGCCTTCAAGATATAAACCTATCCTTATTGAGCTTACGTTGCAATTGAAGGTTTCCAAGAGAAAATCACGACCATCAAGTTAGAGCATAGTATGCCGTACCGGCTTGAACCGGACAGTACAGGACGTATTGTATCGTACCGGTTCGATACCGGTACCCAAAACGGATGGCGGTGTCGGTATGCTATAAAAATTTCATACCGTACCATATCGATACTGTGCTAGTGTGGCACTGGTACGAAGTTCGGTATCAAGATGGCGAACCTTGAGTTAAAGTTTTGAAGGTTGATGGGAATGCCTCAAAGATTTTCGTCAAGTGAGCTAGGACCATCAGAAATAATGGATACATTGTGATCAAGGACAGGTCGTGCAAGGCGTGTGGAGGTTATTGAGGATATCTTCAAGCATCGAATGCATGGTCATGCCCGATGTCACCTTGTAAGGGTCGTATATTAATTTCCTAGAAGCTTGATGGATATTAGGCTACTTTGAGTTTTGACATTCCTCACATTGCTCGAAAACTATCAACTGTTGCAAGTCTTTTGACTTAAAAATGAAAAAAGAATGGAAGACCTGAGCTACCTGCTGACAACACTCAGCTTCCCCGATCTGGGATGATTTTGCTTCAAGGAAGGATTTGATGGTGACTGTCATCTATACCATGGGAGAGGATTAGATGCATATGTTGAAGGACCTTAAAATCACACAAGTTTAACTGTAACACATCTGCATCTCAAAACAGTGTCGCTTGGTTGACACTGAAATCATAAACCATTGAGAAATAAGACTATGGCTATGATCTTTGCAGGTTTCTGTAAACAAAAAAGTGTTGATTATCCTAGAAAGGGAACTGGATTCTTTGGTTCTGCATAGATTTGTTATATTTGGTTACTAGATCTCCATATATCATTTGTGTCAGAAAGTGAAGACAATTTTTACAAAATTATTGAACACATCAGTTAAAAAGAAAAAAAAAATGGGATAAAGGCTTCTTAGCATGAATAGATATGGGAGTCTGCTGTGGAGAATCCAATAGAAGGAGAAGAGCAGCAATCAAAATGCATCTATTTTTCCTTTTGTTTGTTTCAGTTTGTCTTAAAGTTACAAAATGATCATGGATAGAAGAAAAAATTGGCTTGGGCCTCATGGGCTTAACGGAATCTGCAGTCTGAGAGACAAAGATCATTAAGGGTAACATTGTAATCAAAGTATGCTGTATCAGCCCAAACCGGACAATACGGAATGTACCGTACAATACCGATTCAGTAATGGTACCGGTATGGGTGGCATACCGATACTTGGTACATCAAAAAAAATTCATAACGTACTGTACCGACACTGTGCCAGTGTGATACTAGTACCGAGTTCGGTACCGAGATTAGAATACCATATTTGTGTTGGGATCAAGCACATGCCGCTGAAAATTCAAAAAATTTCAGATATGCAGCGGAAAGACATGTGCATATCCCGTTCATTGCATGAACGTATTTTAAAACCATTTATAGATAGA
>JAOXJJ010000541.1:1219693-1229990 GCA_025769935.1 Phoenix roebelenii
ATTGAATAACAAAATCATATTTGTTCAAACTTCATACTTACCTCCGATAAGTGCCTTACATGTTTACAGACATTCTGGTCAATCACCTAAAAATTAACCCCATTATTTTTAGAATTTGGTAGCATATATTGCATGTCAAAAGTGCGAACATGTTTCAATTTTTTTTCATTTTTATATTTATCATTTTTAAATTTTATCTTTCAATAAAATTAATTTTTAAAAGTCAATTGCGAAAAACACCATTTAATTGGATTAGTTTCAGATTGAACATATTTTCTAGCATTAGTTTTGGGGTTACTCCCAAATCCACATATTTGAGCATGAACATGAGCATCGAATCACATTGAGAAGTTCGGTAAATTCCTACCTGTGTATCCTGCCATCGATCAGGTGATCTGAGAAGATTGGAACATCTAATCTTTGTCAAAAATGTTGATAAGTTGCCTGATATAGATGATTTCTTTGATCAGAATTGATCTTTCTGTGGATCCTTCGATCAGTGACCTTGCAAGGTGAACTCTCTAATCAAGCTTAAGATTTGATGATCTAATCATTATATACCCTTCCCATGGCAAGATTCTGATCTCCAATAATTTTTCTCTGGATTTGGGAGAAAAGCAGAATGAGGTTTGGTGGTATTATATTGGATCATCCATATGGATTTGCTTCAATGAGATTCGATGGAAAACATTTACAAGTGGTTGGACAGCTTCCTTACAATGAAATTAGAATCAGATTGAGATACAATTCTGATGGAGCAAAGATCACAAATTTTGAATGGGACAAACAAAGTAAAAGATATTGAAAACTGTAAGGGTTCATGAGAACTTCTTCTTAAATGGACCTGAGGATAACTCATGCGAGAATGAGAGTTGGCTGAGAGTAGAAGGAATAAGGAAGAGGATGTAGGAGAACAAGGGTAGTCCATGGGCTCTCCAATCCCAAAAGTTTACGGATACTAAAATTCATTCGGAAAGATGATTTTCTTTACTGTCTTAAAACATTAGGGGATAGTGGAATTAATCAGCCTCGTCCACCATCCCAATCTCATTTCCGTCACCTTTCTCTCCTTACTAGAATTCTACCTTATGGGAATTATTTGAGAATATGGTGGACCTGGATCCCATGTCTGGGTGACAAATCTGACAAGGTGGGAAGTGTTGAGGAGAGTAGGAGAGGAAGAGATATGCTGAGTTAGAGGTCTATTGGTCCCACGATCCTGATATGCTTTTTAGGACGCTAATATTGGTAAAATTTGGTTACCTGCATGGTTATCCCTCTGCCTCCTCAGCTCTTCCCACATGGGTAGAGTTTCACATGGAAAGAAGAGTTGGACTTCTAAACTGCCCCTAAGAAATTTAAGATACTAGTGAAATTTCTGATGCAGAGAAAGATGACAAATACTTGTATTTACAGTATTTAGAAGTGTTACGAGAAGTTAAGAATCAATATTATCATTTCACTGCAAAATACTAAATGCCAGTGTTATTAAAGATGTCTTTCATATGGCTTTTACTTAACTCGAGAATGTTGGTAGCTTATTATGCTATAGAAACACTAAAAGATTCAAGTCAAAACTAATGCAAATACTTGTATTAGAAGTGTTATACGATTAATATTACCAGTTCACCTCACAAAGACTAAATTCCAGTGTTGTTGTTGATGTCTTTAATCTTGATTTTTTAATTAACTCCAGGACAATGTTGGTATCTTATTATAGTATAGAAAAACCAAAAAATTAAGTCAGTAAAACCAGTATGTTTGTATCCCAATACTACAAATATCTTCCTTGGCCTACGTCTTATAATTGAAAATTTGAATTTTGGAAGCTGTACTTTTTTGCTTCTAAGCTTTCCCATTATGAGTAAATGCCTACTTAGTTCATTTTCCTTTCTTACTACTGGTTAGGAACATGACTATAGCAAACCTTCTAAATATAGGTATTTTTGATGGATCTAGACCATTTTATTGCTTCATGCATTACCATGAGCATGATAAGCCTCATAAAATTGCCAGCAGAATCTATCTTTCAGTGCATGTCCTATCGCATGACATGATAGATCCTGACTGAGATATTTGTGGGTAATGTTATTGGGCACCCACCAATTTTGTAATTTATATACCTAAAAAGTTATTTCGTATTTACTGATATGTTGCATAATATCAATTGATATGATATCTTTGCATCTGCAAGATATTTTAATCTTTCTTTACTTTCCTAATATGATTTTTTTTTAAATCATTGAGTACTAAAGTTAAAATCATAAAACATAGTGGATCATTTTCTTGATATATTGTTATACAATTGCCATTTGTTGGCACAGACATTGGAATGTCTTATTTTGAAATTTCTCCAGCTTCTTGTTTCAATGAAGACTAGAGTACAATCTGTATCTTATTTTCAGCCACTCACTAGTATGGTTGAGATATTGGACTGAGATATTGGACGTTTTATGTTCCTTCTAACATATTAAAGGAATGTGTGCTTTCTTAGATAAATATGGTTGTTGTGGCCAGCAGTGGAAAGAACAGACCAGATTTTTTTTTAAAAAAAAAACTTGATTTCACTTAAAGTGATGAAATATTATAGACAGTTATGGAGAGAATTCTCTTTGTTTCACTTTGTGTGCTAGCACAAATTAAAACAGTAGTGATTTTAGTACTATCAGTTCAACGTGATCTATCATGTGCTTTCCTAGTTATCAATTCATTCACAGTAAAATTTTATAAAATTTAATTTCATATTTCCATCATTTGCAATCTTAACATTAATGGATGTATGTGATATAATATGATCTGTGTCATATATTCTAGCAGTGATAATGAAGAAAAGTTGATATATTTTCCTGAAGAAATAATCAACTAAGCATGTAACAAATTTACAAGCATGGTCTGCCGTACCGGTCCGTACCGGCCAGTACGTATCGGTCCAGCCTGGGACCGGTACCGGATCAGCGTGGAATCCAGTACCGGTACGCCACCGGTACGGACCGGTCCGGGCCGCCACCGGTACGCCGACCGGTACCAGTACGGCGGACCTTGTTTACAAGTTTATAAGAGAGTAGTCTTTTGTACCCAAAACTAAAAAAAGTTAAATAAAAGATATAATGAAATTTATGGAGAAATCTTACCTCGGCTATGCATCTGAGGGATTATACATGAATGCAAGGAGAAGGGAAAAGAATAAAAGCTAATCAATGATTCATGGAAGGGATGCTTAGCTTCCCGATTTTCTCACTCTTAGTTTGGTGCCTAATGAAAGCTCTTGTTTAATCCAGATACTGGAAGGATTTGAGGTAACAATAAGAATTATTATTATTTTTTATTTTAAAAGTTTTCATGTTTGATGGTATTTGCTTATTTACCATGTTTACATGGTCAAGGTCTAGAGTGGGAGCCTTAGATTGTATTTAGGAAATAAAACTCCATGTTATGTGATAGGCTTTAGCGTAGAAAGTTTGAAAATCTACAAGAGGCGTCATAATAAACAAATTAATGAGATTTAAGGTTCTGTAAATCCAAACCTTTTCCTCTGTTTTGTTTTTGTTCTTTTTCCCTTTGCTCCCTGGGGGAGGAGAGGAGGGGTTGGTGGGAGGTTGAATTAAATTACCCCACTCATCAAACATGAAATTTTTATGGGGTAAATTTCCCTTGTTCCCTGCATTATCTCTGCCAATGTCTATATTTCAAAGCCAAAACATATATGGTATCTTATAATCTCAAATATCAATTTTATCATATAATTTAATTTGATGAATAACTTTCCTTTTTGCAGTGAGTTAGTCCGTGAAGTTTTCCCTTTTCCCCTTCTCTCCTTATTTTTTGTCCTGATGCTTTCAGGTTGTCTCAGTGGCATCATTTAATGGAGGCGATGATCTTGACTTGATTCCTGACTCTGTCATCATTGCTGGAACTTTCAGAGCATTCTCTAATGCAAGCTTTTACCAGCTTCGGCAGAGGATAGAAGAGGTTGGTGATCAGGCACATTCTAAGTTTAAATTATAGCTCGTGCCTTCATATATTCTGTTAAATGTATCACTTTACTAGGTTGTTATCTAATAAATAGCATCTATGAACAGGTAATCATACAGCAGTCTAGTGTTTACAGATGCACAACTTCCGTGGACTTTTTTGAACAGGAGCGATTCTACCCGCCCACAGTTAATGATGAATTTATGAATGAACATGTAAAGAAGGTGGCAATTGATCTTTTGGGTCCCGAGAACTACAAGATTGTCCCGCCGATGATGGGTGCTGAAGATTTCTCTTTCTATTCTGAAGTCATCCCAGCAGCCTTTTTTTATATAGGTATAAGAAATGAAACATTAGGATCCACCTACACAGGCCATTCTCCCTATTTCATGATTGATGAAGATGTTCTTCCAATTGGTGCTGCCGTTCATGCTGCAGTAGCTGAAAGATATCTCATTGAGCATGGCTAGAATTTGCAATCCACATTTTGGATGAGATTTGGGGAAAGGTGTGCATATCTCACTATTAGCTGTTCTATGGCATCCATTGGGAGTTTCCCTGCTCTGTAGATTGGACGATGGTGGAGAGGGAGTCAGGGTATTCCTCCATTTGCCTGCCATAATGCCATATTTAACTGCCCCGTTAGTAAACTAGGGGACGTTGCAACCGCTATTCTTGTATTGCATTCTTAGTCAGACAATAAGAAGTTTTTGCTCAATTTGTCAATTTATTGATGAGGATGTAGTTAGTTATTTATTAAACTTTTCAACTTGGCTTTATATTCGGCATTATGTTGTCTCTTTCATTCTTTTCATGGGCTTGATATGTTTTGTGGTCTTCTTCCCTCAAAGCATTTCAAATATGGCTTCTGCAGAAGCATATTTAGAAATAATCACTACCCTAAATTTCCTATATGTACGCACACATGCCTGCACGCGCATGCACACCTACAGAATCTTCACCTGACAATGGCATTTTTTTTTTCTTTTTCTCAATGATTGATCCAATGATTCTCAGGTTTGAACTAGCATCTTGTATTTCTGTTCTATGTTGAATTTGTATCTGGTCAAAGCTTTATAATATATATATTTATTGAGTTAAAACTCATCTTTTTTGTTTCATGTGAATATATATTGCTCGTGCTTGTGGGTTTCTGATCTAAAAGCAACGTGGAAGCGCATGCCCGCCTACTGAACTTGCCGGATGAGCCAAGCCACCTTGGAGGGTATGGTCAATTGGGGTTTCAATGGAGGTTGTTTATGCTTATAGATTTTTGGCAAATCAATCTATAAAATACTTCAACTATCAATAAAAAATTGTTCTTTCATTTTCAATACTGGCTTTTATCTTGTGTGGCATGGTTGTTTAGGACATGCAAACCTAGATTTAATGACATGTCATGAGTCTTAATTCCTATAATGAAACTTAAAATTCCTATTATCATTGTTTTTGTCATGCAAACTCAAAATTTTATTGAATCGAGACTCAAATTTCCCCCCGTCTAATCTGCTCAATGGGCTGGCATATGATGGACATGCCAAAAACTAATATAAATCACACCTACACCTGTTAGGGGACCATATATTCTTTTTCGGAGCAAGTGTTACCGTGCATCTTCCCTTCTATGCACATAAACATTTGAAGTATAATTTAGACATAACGTAGAAGATAAGAACCAAGATACTTCATTAAAAAAACAAACAAAAAAAGAAAAACATCATTACATTGATTGTTTTTGACTTTTGGGTGACAAAAGTTGCATTCTTAATAACCACAAAATAAATCTATCTTCTTTTCCAATTGTTAAGTCATGAAATTGAAATACTTGCATCGGTACTGGCTTTTCTTCCGAACGCCATAACCATTCAACCCTCTCCAAGGCTGTTCAGAAAGATTTTAAAAGATTAACAGAAAAACATTGAGAAAAAGATGGAAAAATGTCAAGAATTTAAGAATAATAGCTTACTTTAATGATATAATATTTGATGCAACAGAGTAAGATTAAGAAATGATATAATATTTACTTCAGGTCACCTAGATCATAGTATATATGTTCTTGCCTTTAAGAGATGAAACCCTACATTTGAACCATGTAAATATCTTCCTATATTATCTTATTAAGACATGTAGTCTTGATATCCATATATTAAATATCATAGTCATAGTAAGCTACAATGGCAAATTGAATCCTAGTGGACTTTATCATAGTAAAAGTCGACAAGGTTTCGGTGTAGTCAAAACCTAAATTTGCTTATAAACTTTTGCTACTAATTGAGCATTGAAGATTTCAACCTTTCCGTGTCATTTTTTTTATTATTTTTTTGGTACAATGGCTGCTCCCACTACTCTAGTGTGGGTACAACCAGCATAATCAAGAGAAAAAAAAATAACGAAGAGGTGGAGGAGCGGCCCCCTGGTGAGTCTAGAGGACCTTTCTGGAGTGTTGGGCAGCAAAGAAGGCAACCTAGTCGGCGATCCTGTTCGTCTTTTGGAATACATATACGGCCTGAAAGGCGCTATAATCCCCCACCATCCAATGAATGCCGTAGAGTAGAGGGTTTCTATCTCCCCTCTGCCCTTCATCTCGTATCCACTTGATCACCATGGTTGAGTGCCCTTTAAGGATGATGTGCTCAGCCCTCAGTACTTGTCTCGCATAGGTGATACCCTCTTATGCTGCCCTGATCTCAACCCCTATGGCAGTCAATCCAACGATGTATCACCCTCCAGCAGCAATTAGCCTTGAGTCATGACCCTGATCACAAAATCCATAACATCTTTGTCTCCATCATCGGGAGCCCTACCGTCGAAGTTCACCTTAAGATGGCCGGGGGTGGAGGCTCTCAAGAAACGAGAACGATCCTGGGTGCTGTTATAGCAAAGTGGGGGTCCTCGATATCCTTAGCCATCTTAGATGTGGTCGTCATGGTAGCCTTAGTGATTTCAATAGCCTGAAGAAGAACTCTCTCCACTACACTCCTCAAAGGAGCCCACTTGTCTTCAAAGACCTAAGTGTTCTTGTCCAACTATATATGATACGCCAAATAGGCACACGTGATGCTCCACTCAATCATCCTCGGGCTCCACATGACCTTCCTCATCTGGCGTAGCAGATCATCAGCAAATTAGATGGATTGAGGCAAGAGAAACGAGGCCCTCCTCTAGATCTGTGCTGCCTGCGGGCACCTAAGCAGAACATGGCTAATGGACTCCTCCATGTCAGGACACCTACCATAGATCGGGGTGATCCTAAACTCCTACCAGCCAACATGCTCCCGGTTGGTAGACAACCCTAAGCCACATTCCATAGAAACAAGGCAACATGGGGGTAAATCTGCATCCTCCAAATCCAACCACTGTCTATCTGCCGAACAACTCCCTATCCCATCACCGCCTGTAGGTCCGTGGCACGCTCCCTAGCCCTTCCTATGGCCACTGAAACCAGTATGTCTGATGTCTCCCAAGCTAAAGGGTATAACCTTATAACAATACAACACTCCCTCCCTGATGAAAGATGTTTTCTCCTCATCTTTTGGTGCATCTTGATTTGATTATATTTAGAGAAGGCATCCTTGAAACTGAGCAGCTCGTGCCTTGAGGTAGCATCCACCAGTTGATCTATCTTCTAGAGCAGAAAGTGTTCCTTTAGGTAGGTTTTGTTGAGGTTGGTGAAGTTAATGCAGATTTTACACTTCTCATTTGCCTTCTTCACCATCACCATATTGGCCAGCTAGTCTAGGTAGTAAACCTCCCAGATAAGCTAGCTCGAAGAAGCTTAACCACCTCTTTATTATGGCTTGTTGCCATTCTTTAGGCAGGCCTTTTTGAGGTTGGTGAAGTCAATGAAGATTTTGCACTTCCTATTTGCCTTCTTCACCATTGTTGCCCAAGGTAACAACCCAAGAGGGGAGGGTGAATGGGGTTTTTTAAATTTTACGACCCCAAATTAATTTATAAATGAGTACACAATTTAGCCTATGTGAGAGGTATAAATGCAGTGGAAGCAAAAATAATTAAGCTCTAGGCAATTACAAGTAAATCACTTTAAGAAATTAAGCTAGAACAACTACACAATATAATGAGGAAAGTAAAGAAAGAGACACAAAGAAAACACCATGCAAATACAAGCACGTATAGTGGTTCAGTGCACTCTAAGGTGCCTATGTCCACTCCCCAAGTGTCTCCTTGGAAATTCACTATAACCCCTCGGATTACAATTGGATTGTTTTACCGGGCTCATAATCCAAAAATCCACACAGTTGGTTTTCTGGGCTCACAAATAAAAATCTAACAGTTGGTTTTACGGGCTCACCAATAAAAACCTTACAAGAAGAATAAGTAAATCGGAATATAAAGCTCCTTAATGAGCAAAATGAAACAAATATGCACTAAGAAAAAGAAAAGAGAATTATTATCGTTATGAAGATGCTTTTCTTTTCTTTGCTGAGATTGCTTCACTCTTTAATGGGTTGGTTGAGCTCTTGAAGGCATTTGAATTCTGCTCAACAACCTCTTTTAGATTTAAACTGAAGCAATAAATTGAACTCTCTTGAATATGCTCTTTTACTTAAATGCTCGCTTAAATTTCCACAAAGATGTCTTTTCTGATGAATAGTGGCTCTTAAATACTTCTCTAACCTCCAAAAATCAGTTTCTACCCGTTGGATAAAAGAAACTAGTCGTTTATAGCCGTTGGAGCTATAAAAAGTACTTTTGCAAAACTATCCGTTAGGCTGTCAATTGAGCTGGGGTCAATCCGAGCAGATCTAGGGTCGACTTGAGTTAGCTTGGGGTCAACTCGAACTTTGGTGGAGTCGGCTATGACAGAAGTTCCAGAGAGCAAATTCCTACTGATTCTGGTTGGGGTCGACCCAAGTTTTGATGCGGTCGACTCGAGTTTATCTAGAGTCAACTCGAACTTTGGTGGAGTCGGCTCTAACAGAGGTTTTAGAGAGCAAATTTCTATTGATGTTGGTTGGGGTCGACCCGAGTTTTGATGGGGTCGACTTGAGTTCTGGGTGCTGAAAAACCAAGCTTCTGTCTTGACTGTTGGGGTCGATCCGAGTACTGTGCCAAATTTTCAGGGGTCGACCCGAAGCCTATGCCAAATGTACCAAGTGTGCCAAATGTGCTAGGATCGGCTCCAAACTTTCTGGGGTCGACACTAATCCTGATTTTCTGCATTTTTTGATTAGATTTGCACATACAACTCATAAAAGACATTGTAAGTTATTTATTTTCATTTATGATACTTGGCACATGAAAGTTTCATCTTTTTAAATATGGAAAAGACAGAATTGCACTTCAGCTAAGCAAACTTGACGCTTAAGTCTATCAAACTGAAACTTAGATTTTTCCTCAAGTTCTTTCATTAAATTGGTCTTTAGATGAGTTCTGGAGAGTTGTTTTAATTGTATTAGCAAAGTGTATCAAAAATGTATCATTTCTTTCTTCCTTAAATATTTATGTACTAGATCAACTGAATTACTTAATTTAAAAGCATTAATACTACAATATGACCTCAATGGCTTTGTAAACATCAAAATCACACTATGGTCAACAATCTTTCCCTTTTTGATGATTACAAAATATTGAGTATAAGCAAATTGACATTCATAGAAAAGTTAGATTTAGTATGTGTGAAGTGCTTTTGGTTCAAGAGTATCAAGATAGTATCATGATAGTCTAATTAAAGACCATATCATATAGCATAAGTTGATCCAAAAACTCTTCCTATCTTATCCAAATAGGTGCCAAAAGAATTTTAGCTTTGCTCCCTCTTACTCTTGTGTATCATTAAAGCAAAAATTTCCAAAAGTATGTATCAAAGCAAGAGTTTAAGGTTTTGTATTGAGGCAAGACAAATTTCTATAATCAAGTATTAGAACTTAAGCAAGATTATATGGATATATATCAGAGTTTATGATTATGTGTCAAATGCTTATGTATCATGCCTTCTTATGTATCATGACTTCACATGTATCAAGACTCATGTATCGTGAATTCTCATGTATCAGAACTTATGTATCATGAGTTCTCATGTATCATGAATTCTCATGTATTAAGACTTATGTATAAATTTCTTATGAATAAAATTTCTTATGAATAAAGAGCTTATGTATTAAGAAATTTTTTTATGTATCAAAATTTTAAATTTCAGACTTTCTTTTTGTCTTATCTCCTCCTTAAGTATATAAGATTTGCCTCTTTGTTTAAGGGTTAATACTCGTATTTTCTCCCTTGTTCTCATTGTGGAGAAATTGATTAAGCCCTCATTTGATTTTGATGAGCTTAAAGCATTTGAGTATATCTTATATTATACTAA
>JAOXJJ010000541.1:1230090-1241246 GCA_025769935.1 Phoenix roebelenii
AATTATGATGTTCCAAACATCATAATCTTGGGCTTGGATAAATATTCTCATTCTAGCCTTCCAATAGGTATAATTAGTTCCATTAAACAATGGAGGCCTATGAGTGGATTGTCCCTCACTAAAGGAAGATCCAAAAGAGGTTGTCATCTTAATCTTTTGACTCTATTTAAAGATTGGAATACCAATCGATACGAGAGCACCTGCTCTGATACCACTTGTTGCCCAAGGAGACAACCCAAAAGGGGGTGAATTGGATTTTAATTAATTATTGACAAATTAAAACTTAATTAGTAATTAATTAAATCTGTTGCAAGCAGATTAATTAGATTACTAGATGAGAAGAGCGGAAGAGACAATTAACCAATACAAACACAAGGATGTTTATAGTGGTTCGGAGCCAACTCTTGCTCCTACGTCCACTCCCCAAGCCGCATTTGGGAGTTCACTATAATTTCTAGGATTACAGTCGGTTGTTTTACAAGTTCACAACCCAACTTGTTGTTTTCGCGAGATCACAACGAACTCGGTCGATTTTCACAAGCTCACCAACTAGAACCATCCGATTGCTTTTTCGGGATCACAATCAAACCCTTACACCATTGGTTTTAACCTTGGGTCACCAACAAACCTTACAACCCTTGATTCCATGCATATACCTCCATTCTTTAGGTAAGTCATGAAGTTGTGGTAGACTTTGATCATCTTTCCTTTCTTTCTCTTCTTCCTTCGATGTATCTTCTTGTTCTTGAGTTGGTGTATCTTGAATAGTCAAGCTTTCAAGCCCAAATGTGCCTACATCATCATCAAAAACATTCTCTTTTCTAGAAAATTTGATGTCAGACTCATCAAAAACAACATACACTGATTCTTCAACAACAAGAGATCTCCTATTAAAGACTCTGTATGTCCTACTAGAAGTAGAGTATCCTAAAAAAATATCCTCATCTGACTTGGCATCAAATTAACTTAATTTCTTCTTGCCATTATTTAGAATAAAATAGTGACAACCAAAAACTCAAAAATATTTAACAATTGGTTGCTTATCTTTCCAAAGTTCATAGGAAGTTTTTTTATAATTGGGCGGATCAAAATACTGTTTTGTTGCCCAGAGGGGCAGCCCAAGAGGGGGGGTGAATTAGGTCTCTTTAAAAAATAATTAAAGTTAAAACGTATGGAAGAGAATAAAGTTACTGTTATCTTATAGATTCAACAGCGGAAATAAGATTGCACAAAATCAGTGAATAAAGTTAGGAAAGCAGTCAGAAATATGCAGAAGAAAGGAAGAGAAGAACCACAATCATAAACACTAAGGTTTATAGTGGTTCGGTGCACTTCCAGCATCTACATCCACTCCTCAAGCCTGGCTTGAGATTTCACTATAACCCAGCAGATTACAGCCTAATTGTTTTTCGGGCTCACAATCAAAACCCAGTTGGTTTTCCCAGGCAACCAACCAAAAATCTTTTGTTTTTCGAGATCACAAGCAACCTAGTTGGTTTTCAGATAAACCAACCAAAAACTTTATACCGTTTGTTTTTTCGGGCTCACAAATAACCCAGTGAATTTTCAGATGAACCAACCAAAAACTATCACCCTTGCTGAATACACCCGATTCAGCAACTTCCAATCAAGGCTTGGAAAAGCCTTTATAAGTTTCAAATCAATGAAACTGTTACAGCAGCAATTAATCCAACTAAAAAAATGATGTAACTAGAAAACTTAAAGCTTTAGAGCATATAAAAATAAATCAATGAAAGCAAAAGCTGAAGTCGATGAAGAAGTTGGCTATGGAAGGATGTTCCAATGTCCGAACAGCAGCTCTTCACAATGCAGTGAGAAACTTCGACTGATCTCCTCACAAGAGAAAGTTTCAGATTACAATGCTGGTGAGGAAGATGACTGTTAAGCTTTTCTTCTCTTTTTCTCAGTAATTTTTTTTTCTTTTTGATAGAATCTTTTTCCTTTCCTTGTTGTTTCCATTCTAAGGTTCTCTCGTATTTATAGACAAATTCTTCGGCGGGATTTGAATTCCTTTCTTCCCGTTCTGATGAGAATCTTTTTCTGTTACAAAAGAAGACAAAAGTCGTTTACAGCTTCCCGTTGTGGTCCCAACAGTACAAGGGTTGACTCATGTATCTTAGGGGTCGACTCATGTTCATTCTGGATCGGCACTTCAAAACGTGGAGAGAGCTTTTGCTGTGTCATCTTCAAATGGTCGATTCTTAATTCTTAAGGGTCGACTCATCTTCATCAGGAGTCGCCTCTTTAAACACAAGGGTCGACTCATCGACTTCAGGAGTCGCCACTTTAAATGCAAGAGTTGACTCATACTATAATTTTTTGGCTGTCGCTTAAACTGAGCTAGGGTCGACTCTTCAAACGCAAGGGTCGACTCTTCATTTTCGAGGGTTAACTCTTCATTTTAAAGAAGGATCGACTCTTCAAGCTTTTCTCAGGCGGTAAAAACTTTTTGTTTACTTTAAATTGCACAAAGGTCGACTCATATTTTGCGGGGGTCGACTCATTGACCGTGTTCCTTGAATAAAACTTATTAGAATCAACTTAAACTTGTCCTTTTTGCTTAGGAGTTGACTCAAGTCTTTCAAACAGAAAACTTTAGACTTCTTCTCTGATCTCCATGGACTAGATTAAGATCAATTCCTTTTAGAACATGTCCAATGAGATATTTGTGAAGAACTTAAGATTTTGCAGTGCTTCAATTCTTCTTATTTTTCTTGACTTATAAAACTTTACAATTAAGCCAATGTCATTAGTACACAACATCATCTCAAGTGTTTTGTAATCATCAAAATTCATCCTTTAAGTTGACTCGCACACCGATTTCGCAAGTACTTGACTGCACCCAGTGACCTTCCATCCTTGAATTAGAAATTCAGTTAGTCTGGTACCAAAGTACAGTAAGTTGCAAACTAATCACCATGGTGATCTCAGGTCTGAGGGATACATATACCCATATCCACTCGAAACATCTTTTATCAGCAAAGCATTTCGGAATTGGTCACGTTCAGTGAAATGTACTCCTACACTTCACCTGTGTAACATATTAGTGTCTCCACACTTATTGGTTAAGAGGACAACCAATGTATATGTCACACAATGACCTAAACTCGATAATGTTGTTGTCCTATTAACAGCTTATCATTTGATCGTGAACTGGTTTAAAGACTCATAGATAAATCCTTCTTTATCATAAAAGAATCCTAAGGACTTCATCATACTACAAGAGTTCATTTAAAGATGTACAAAAAAATGATGAATAATGCCAAAATAATACTTCATTAATTTATCAATTTATTTTCAAAATCAATCATCAACATGATGACGATTGACTTTTAGGGTACAATTCCCAACAGCAGTCCAAGAGGGGGGGTGAATTGGGTCTCTGTAAAAAATAATTAAAGTTAAAACGTATGGAAAGTATGAGTGACTGTTATCTTATAGATTCAGCAGCGAAAATAAGATTGCACAAAATCAGTGAATAAAGTTAGGAAAGCAGTTAGGAATATGCAGAGGAAAGGAAGAGAAGAACCATAATTATAAACACCAAGGTTTATAGTGGTTCGGTGCACTTCCAGCACCTACATCCACTCCTCAAGCCTAGCTTGAGATTTTACTATAACTCAGCAGATTACAGCTTGATTATTTTCCAGGCTCACAATCAAAATTCAGTTGGTTTTCTCAGGCAACCAACCGAAAATCTTTTTTCCGAGATCACAAACAACCCAGTTGATTTTCAGATAAACCAACCAAAAACTTTACACCGTTTATTTTTCTGGGCTCACAAACAATCCAGTTGGTTTTTAGATGAACAAACCAAAAACTATCACCCTTGCTGAATACACCTGATTCAGCAACTTCCAATCAAGGCTTGGAAGAGCCTTTATAAGTTTGAAACTGTTACAGCAGTAATTAATCTAACTAAAATAATGATGTAACTAGAAAACTTAAAGCTTCAGAGCATATAAAAATAAATCAATGAAAGCAAAAGCTAAAGCCGATGAAGAAGTTGGTTGTGGAAGGATGTTCCAATGTCTGAACAGCAGCTCTTCATAATGCAGTGAGAAACTTCAACTGATCTCCTCACAAGAAAAAGTTTCAGATTACAATACTGGTGAAAAAGATGAACTGTTAAGCTTTTTTTCTCTTTTTCTTAGTGGAAACTTTTTGTTTTCAATATAATCTTTTTTCTTTCCTTGTTTCCATTCTGAGGTTCCCTCGTATTTATAGATAAATTCTTCAGCAGGATTTGAATTCCTTTCTTCCCATTCTGATGAGAATCTTTTTCTGTTACAGAAGAAGACAAAAGTCGTTCACAGCTTTCCGTTGTAGTCCCAGAAGTACAAGGGTCGACTCATGTTCATTCTAGATTGGCACTTCAAAACGTGGAGAGAGCTTTTGCTGTGTCATCTTCAAAGGTTCGACTCTTAATTCTTAAGGGTCGGCTTATCTTCATCAGGAGTTACCTCTTTAAACACAAGGGTCAACTCATCATCTTCATGAGTCGCCACTTTAAATGCAAGAGTTGACTCATACCATAATTTTCTGGCTGTCGCTTAAACTGAGCTGAGGTCGACTCTTCAAACGCAAGGGTCGACTCTTCAAACGCAAGGGTCGACTCTTTATTTTCGGAGGTCGACTCATTTTAAACAAGGGTCGACTCTTCAAGCTTTTCTCAGGCGGTAAAAACTTTTTGTTTACTTTAAATTGCACAAGGGTCGACTCATATTTTGCGGGGGTCGACTCATTGACCGTGTTCCTTGAATAAAACTTATCAGAATCAACTTAAACTAGTTCTTTTTGCTTAGGAGTTGACTCAAGTCTTTCAAACAGAAAACTTTAGACTTCTTCTCTAATCTCCATGGACTAGATTAAGGTCATTTCCTTTTAGAACATGTCCAATGAGATATTTGCGAAGAACTTAAGATTTTGCAGTACTTCAATTCTTCTTATTTTTCTTGACTTATAAAACTTCATAATTAAACCAATGTCATTAGTACACAACATCATCTCAAGTGTTTTGTAATCATCAAAATTCATCCTTTAGGGTTGACATGTTTAAAATATGGCAATCAGTGTTTACAACTTCAGCCCAAAAGTACTTTGGAAGATCTGACTCACAAAGCGTAGTTCAAGCCATTTTTATCAAGGTCCTATTCTTCCTTTCAACAACCCCATTTTGTTGAGATGTTCTAGGAGCTAAAAAATTACGAGAAATATCATTTGTGTTACAAAACTCTTCAAAGTACTGATTTTCAAATTCAGTTCTATGATCACTATGAATGAAAATTAAAGTAGTATTCTTTTCGATTAAAACATTTTTGTAAAACTTTAGAAATGCTGAAAATGCTTTATTTTTATGTGCAAGAAATGAAACCCATATGTACCTTGAGAAATCATCCACAATCACTAGGCCATACTTTTTTCCTCATAGGTTTGCAGTCCTTGTAGGTCCAAATAGATCCATGTGGATGAGTTCCAAGGCCCAAGAAGTTGAAACTATATTCTTTGATTTAAAAGATGTTCTTGTTTGCTTATCTAATTGACATGCATCACAAAATTTATCCTTTTCAAAAGATAACTTTGGCAAACCTTTTACTAAATTCTTTTTAACTAGCTTTGAAATCAAATTCATACTTGCATGTCCTAGTCTTCGGTGTCATAACCAACTAGTTTCATTTACTTTATCTTCCATAACGACAATGCATTGACCATTCTTCATGGCTAGATCATTAAAATCAATTATGTAGACATTTTCATGCCTATGTCCTATGAATACAATACTATTGTCTTTGGGACTAGTAATTATGCATACCGATGATTCAAAAGATACTTTAAAGCCTTTATTACAAAATTGACTAATACTAAGCAAGTTATATTTTAGACCATTAAGTAACAAGACATTATCTATGAAAGTAGATGGAGTGATACTGATTTTACCCTTTCCAATAATGTCTCTTTTGCTATTGTCACCAAAAGTCACCAATCCACCATTTTTGAATTCCAAGGTGATGAATTGATCTTTACCACCTGTCATGTATCTTGAACAGCCACTATCTAAGTACCATAGCCGATTCTTCTCATTGGTTGTAAGACACGCCTGCAAACAAGATCAAGGATCCATTTTAGGTATCGAAGCTATGTTGGATCCTTTAGGGTTAGTATTTATGGTTCCTTATGGAAGCCAGATTCTCTTGAATTTTTATTTGCCTTTTTTATTTGATTTGTTATTAAATTTTCTAAAATTACATTCATAAGTCTTATGTCCCACTTTGTTACAACAATAGCAAGTTGTGTTTTCATGCTTAGATTTTACAAACAGGTTCTTTAGGTATTTTTGTTTTCTATTTTTACTATACCCTAATCCTGCTTTGTTATAAATAGCTCTTTGACTTTCTAGAATCATATTTAATTTATTTGAGCTGAGAGTGAATCTATCTACCAAAGATTTATATTTTTCCATTTCCTTTTAGTTCAATATTTCTTTGATTAAGATTTCAATTTCATTAGTTAATTTCTTACTTAATGTTTCAAAATCATTAGATAGTTTTAGTTTTTCTTCTATTAGGGTCTGATTTTCATTCTTCAAGTTTTTATTTTTGTAAATAAGTTTTTTATGTTCTTCCATAAGGTCTAAAAAGACATCATGCAATTCATCAATAGTAAAATCACAGTCAAGTTCAGAATTTACCTAATCATCATCATGTGTCATGAAGCAAATTTGAGCTGTATTTTACTGCTCTTCCTCATCTGAGCTCGATTCCTCACTTTCACTCCAGTTAGCTATGAAGGTTTTCTTCTTGAATTTCTTTGGCCCCCTTTCTAACAGTGGACAATCCATCTTGAAGTGTCCGGGCTTCTTACATTCATAATAGTTGGGCATATCTTTTTCTTTTTTCTTGTCCTCTTTTTCTTTGTTGAAACTACCTTTGGAAAAGGGCTTCTTCTTGTGATCCCCTTTCTTCTTCCGCATAAACTTTCTGAATTTTCTTGCAAGCATTGCTACTTCTTCTTCATCGTATTCCTCTTCCTTATCAGAGTCATCAAACTCAGAATCTTCTTTAGGAATGGTAGACTTCAGAGCAATGGTCTTCCTTTTCTTGATCTCCTCTTCAGAATTTTGCTTCATTGTCAACTCATGAGTCATGAGTGACCCTAGAAGCTCTTCCAATTGAAGTGTGTTAAGGTCCTTTGCCTGTTGAATTGCTGTTACTTTGGTCTCCCACATACGAGGTAGAGACTTGAGAATTTTGCGCACTAATTTAAAGTTAGAATAAGATTTACCTAAACCCTTAAGACCATTTATTATGTCCGTAAATTTAGTAAACATTTCAGTTATTGTTTCAGAGGGTTTCTTTTAAATAATTCATACTTTTGTACAAGTATATTTATCTTTGATTCCATAACTTGATTTGTGCCTTCATGAGTGACCTTTAATCTATTCCAAATTTCTTTAGCAAAAATGCATGTTGAAATTCTATTAAATTCATTCCCATCAAGCGAGCAATAAAGAACATTCATGGCCTTAGCATTGAGTTGGGCCATCCTTTTGTCATTGTCATCCCAATCTTTTTTGGGCTTAGGGATGACCATTGCATCTATACTAATAGTGGGTGTGTGTGGTCCTTTGACTATGATACTCTATATATCATAATCTAGTGCTTGTATGAATATCTTCATTCATGCTTTCCAGTAAGTGTAGTTTGTGCAATTAAATAAGTGTGGTCTATTTGTTGACTGTCCCTCAGATAGAGAACTACCGACTTGAGTTGCCATGATTTTTGGCTCTTGATCGTGAGATCAATAATTAATCTTAGAGCACTCTGCTCTGATACCACTTGTTGGCTAAGGTGACAACCCAAGAGGTGGATGAATTGGATTTTCTAAATTTTATGACCCCAAATTAATTTATAAATGAGTACACAATTTAGCCTATGTGAGAGGTATAAATGCAGTGGAAGCAAAAATAATTAAGCTCTAGACAATTACAAGTAAATCACTTTAAGAAATTAAGCTATAGCAACTACACAATATAATGAGAAAAGTAAAGAAAGAATCACAAAGAAAACACAATGCAAACACAAGCACGTATAGTGGTTCAGTGCACTCTAAGGCGCCTATGTCCACTCCCCAAGTGTCCCCTTGGAAATTCACTATAACCCCTCTGATTATAGTTGGATTGTTTTATCGGGCTCACAATCCAAAAACCCACACAGTTGATTTTATGGGCTCATAAATAAAAACCTAACAGTTGGTTTTACGGGCTCACCAACAAGAACCTACACAGTTGGTTTTATGGGCTCATCAACAAGAACCTTACAAGAAGAATAAGTAAATCAGAATATAAAGCTCCTTAATGAGCAAAATGAAACAAATATGCACTAAGGGAAAGAAAAGAGAATTGTTTTCGCTTTGAAGATGCTTTTCTTTTCTTTGCTGAGATTGCTTCACTCTTTAATGGGTTGGTTGTGCTCTTGAAGGCACTTGAATTCTGCTCAACAACCTTCTTTTGTATTTGAACTGAAGCAATAAATTGAACTCTCTTAAATATGCTCTTTTTCTTAAATGCTCGCTTAAATTCTCACAAAGATATTTTTTCTGATGAATAATGGCTCTTAAATACTTCTCCAACCTCCAAAAATTGGTTGCTAGCCATTGGATTGAAGAAACTAGCCGTTTATAGCCGTTGGAGCCTTAAAAAGTATTTCTGCAGAACTAGCCATTAGGCTATCAATCGAGCTGGGGTTGACCCGAGCAGATCTAGGGTCGACCCGAGCAGATCTGGGGTCGACTCAAACTTTAGTGGAGTCGACTCTGACAAAAGTTTCAGAGGGCAAATTTCTGCTGATTCTTGTTGGGGTCGATCCGAGTTTTGATGGGGTCGACTCGGGTTTATCTAGGGTCGACTTGAATTTTGGTGGAGTCGGCTCTGACAAAAGTTCTAGAGAGCAAATTTCTGTTGATGCTGGTTGGGGTCGACTCGAGTTTTGATGGGGTTGACTCAAGTTTTGGGTGCTGAAAAACCAAGCTTCTGTCTTGACTGTTGAGGTCGACCCAAGTACTGTGCCAAATTTTCTAGGATCGACCCGAAGCCTATGACAAATTTGCCAAGCATGCCAAATATGCCAAGGTCAGCTCCAAACTTTCTGGGGTCAACTCTAATCCTGATTTCTGCATCTTTGGTTAGATTTGCACGTACAACTTATAAAAGACAATGCAAGTTATTTATTTTCATTTATGATGCTCGGCACATGAAAGCTTCATCTCTTTAAATATAGAAAAGATAGAATTGCACTTCAACTAAGAAAACTTGACTCTTAAGTCTATCAAACTAAAATTTAAATTTTTCCTCAAGTTCTTCCAATAAATTGATTTTTAGATGAGTTATTGAGAGTTGTTTTAATTATATCAGTAAAGTATATCAAGAATGTATCATTTCTTTCTTTCTTAAACATTTATGTACTAGATCAACCGAATTTCTTAATTTAAAAGCATTAGTACTACAATATGACCTCAATGGCTTTATAAACATCAAAATCACACTAGGGCCAACAACCATCACTACATTGGCCAGCTAGTCCATGTAGTAAACCTCCTGGATAAGCTAGCCCGAAGAAGCTTGTCCACTCTTTATTAATGGCTTGCTGCCTCTTTGAGGCAAAGTTGTGCTTATTTTGCTAGACAAATTTATAGGTAGGGTCCATATTAAGCTGATGGACTATCACAAAGGTACTGATGTCAGGCATGTCTATGATTATCCATGAAAATACATCCAAGTTAGCTCAAAAAAAATGGACTAGTTGAGTTCATACATTGCATGCCACTAGGGAACCAACTTGCATCCTCTGGGAAGGACCTTCTTCTTGTAGAGACATCGAGACTAGGCCCTCCATAGGGGCCCTCCTTTGCTCCCTTAACTCGTCCCAGGCATCTAAGCCTTCGATACAGAGTGTTTCCTTGTTGTTCATCTTAAGTGAAGTCATGTAGCACTGCTAAGCAACTGCTAGATCAACTCGAACCTCCCCAATTTCCTGCTCTATTGGAAAATTCATCACCAAGTGGTAGGTGGAGGTTATGGCCTTCATTGCATTGAGGGTTGATCACCCAATGATGGCATTATAAGCAAAGAGAACTCGGACAACCAAAGAATAGACCAATACTGTTACTTTTCGAGGTAAGTGACCAGCAATCACAAGCAGCATGATGATTCTCTCTAGCTGCACCAAATTTCTTGTGAAGCCAACTAGGTGCACCATTATTGGCTTGAGTCGATCCCTTGGGATCCTCATTCTCTCCATTATCATGTAGTACAAAATGTTGGCAGCGCTCTCGTTATCTACAAGGATTTTCTTCACCTCAAAATTTGCAATGGACAATGAAATAACTAGCGCATCAGTATGGGGGGCCTAAACTACTTGCATGTCTTCATCGGAGATGGTAATAACCTTTCCTATCCTTGGCTTCTTGGGGAGAGGGTCTTCTATCATGATCTGGTGGACATAGGCCTTCCAAGCCGAGCTGCTTTCTCCATCACTATCTAGTCCACCTACTATGACTTCAATGATCTTGGCCATTGGTTGGTTGTGGGAAGGGCACCAAGTAGGGGGGCACTCTGCAGGCGAGCATCGATCACCTCTCCCTCCTTCTCTTGGACCGCGCACGATGAACTAATTGAGGTAGCTGCATCGAATGACCTTCTTAATTTCATCCTTCAGTTGTCGACACTCCTTCGTGTCATGCTGGTGGTCTAGTACAAAGACAAAACTTGTTCTGATCTCTCCCGGCAAGGTCTGACTTCATCTTCTCCGGCCACTGAATGTACCTCTCTTTTTGGATGCTCATAAGAATATTGTTTAATGAAGTATTCAAAGAGGTATAATTCTTGTACCTTCGAGGTTGGATCCTCAGATGCCATGGGTGTCTCTGTGCTCCACAATCCTCTTCTTTCCATGATGAGTCTTCTCATTTTCTCAACCTTTCCTCTTTTTCTTAGCTTGATTTTCACCCAACTCTCTCCGAGCACTTATGGTCTCCTTAGCATTGATATATTTCTTTGCTTGCATGTGGAGTGATTGATAATATCCCAATTGGATTTTGATGAGACCAAAGCATTTGAATATATTTTATGTCATACTAAT
>JAOXJJ010000541.1:1241346-1269517 GCA_025769935.1 Phoenix roebelenii
CTTTAAATAGAATTAGTTAATCATTAAACATAGTTTTTAATTGGTCGAATTAAGTCATAACCCAATTCACCCCCCCCCTCTTGGGTTGTCTTCTTGGGCAACATTGCATAAGAAGCTTGGTGAGGTCCTCGAGAGGCCTCTTGGAGAGAGAAAAAATGAACTGGAAGTTGTTGCTGCTGCTTAGTTGAGGTCGTGAACTTCTAATGCCTTGGAGTTGAAGCAATTGATGAACTCATAAAGGGTTTCATCCATCCTCTGCTTAATGCTCATCAAGGTTGTGGAGGTCTTCTATGATGCCAATACGGGATGGATTGCTGGAATTTTTTTTTTTGATGATGGTTGAATCTGTCTTTCTTTTTTTTCCTCTGGTAATGGAAATGGAGGCTAGGGATTCACGTGGATGGACGGGAGAAGATAATGAAGAAGATGGCTAATTAATTTTATTGGGTTCAATGGATGGAAAACTAGCTAAGTGTATTGGTGTTAATTGATGGTGGTGGCTGAATCGTTTTGGGAATTTTGAGTCTAATGCGGGGGACCTAAAAATATATGGATGACGTGGCTAATTAGGATGAGCCCTAATTGGATTAGGACTCAAGAAAATATGGCTAGGTGCCAGCAAATAAAGAGGAATAACTATGGAATATTGAAGAGGAGTCACACCCCTGCAACATCCAAATTCTAGGCGGAATAGGAGAACATCTCACTCCCCTAATCTCGCCCCATTTTTTTTGGCGTCTCACCAAGGAAAAGGAGTCTCTCCTTTTCGTGGTCTCTCTCTCAAAAATTTCTAATTTTTTTTTCAAATAAATCTAATCTGATTTCATTCATCAAAACCTCCTCTTATAAAGAGAGAGTGGTTGGCATAATTAGAAGTTACAATCAAATTTACTTGGACTCATATTCTGATAAGGACATCTTTTAAAATTCAAATCTAATAATAAACTACCTAAACAACTTGCCAACTAAAGCTTAGACAAGTCTCACCCCTTTTTGGTGTGCGGATTGAAGTTTTGGGAGAGAAAACTCCAACCGTACACAAGTCCTACTTCATTTAGGACTTCTCCCTTGCCGCATGGAGTTAATCCTAGTGTCATTAGGACTCCATCCCATGGGACATGTGGAGCAATCCCACATAAATAAAGACCCAATCAACACTTAGAAACAACCTAATTAGGCGTTGAAGACTCTAATCAAATGTGAACTAATTTTACTTTTTACAAGGACTCAATCTCACCACAACTTAGACTCAATGTCACTCACACGACTAAACCAAATGCCTCACGCCCAAGAGACTAGACCCTAGACTCCACAACTAGATGATATCCCTTTTTCTTCACGTGATACAAAAGCCTTCATGCTGAATTCTTTCATGTTGGAAATCCTTCTCAAAGGGGGTGCCACATCAAAAAATTAGGATCCCTAAAAATCAGCAAGATGAGGATCCCTAAAAATCAGTAAGAGTTGATCATCATATGAAGAGTCCTTCTTGCGCCAAGACTCCTCTTCAAAATTTCTTCACGCCTCTGATTTCTTTCCTTCCTTCACATGGAGAAATCCTTCTCTTCATGGACTCTTGAGCCTCCTAATCTTTAGCCAAGGATTGCCACATGGCACTCAATTACAAGGACTCAATCCTCTCACATAAGGACTCAATCCTCTCTCACATGGACTCAATCTTAATCACATAGGCTTAATCCTCTCACACAAGAACTCAATCACACAACTCCTAAATTAAATCAAGACCCTTCAATGCCTTGGACTCAATTAAATTTAGGCGTCGGGACAACTAAACCCAATGTGACTTGACCCAATCCTTACATAACATGGACTCTTTTGATGCCACTTGGCATTCAATTATAAGGACTCAATTGAAAACTCAATTCAGCAACCTTACAACTCATTTTAGAACTCAATCGTAAACATAAATCAGCAAATTGCAAACCTAAAACAAGAACTCAAATAAACCCAAAATAAAAGGACTCAATGTGACCTAATTGACCAAAATAAAATAGACTTAATCCAATATAATTAAATTCTGGAAATTATGAACCCAAAGTGTTTTTGGGCACTCCCAAGCAAGGATCCAAACTTGGCATACATCCATTATGACTTGGGCTCGTGCTCCTGCATCAATTTTTCCCTACTGAGAAAGACTCGACTATGTCGAGTTGAGGCTGAATTGATGACTCCTAGCCCAAGTGAATTTAGCCTACTGCAGGGGCGCGGGTTGCTTGGCATGGGACATGTGACACAGCTAGCCGCTGCACACTTTGATGTGGGTGCACACGCTCAGCTGGTGTGTGCGAGGTTGATGCATGGCAAGGTCTGGTCCGTAGTTGAAGAGGGCGCCCACTATGCTGTAGGGGTGAGACCAATTGCATGCTCCTCTAAATTTTCAAAACTGGCCTCCTTGGGATCCAACGCAAGCATGACCTCAGATTCATGGATAACCTCCTCAAAAATTTTAGATCCGACTTTCTTGGCAGCTAATGCGATCATGGCTCCAGTTTCATGGCTGACCTCCATGCTTGTTTCTGTTTGGAACGGAAGCTCGTCTTCATCATGGCTATAATTTGCTCCAGCATCAGAATTTTCTGCTTCAGCAACTCATCCTTTATTGTGACCATCAAGTAAAGACACTTGGTTGCCCTCTGAATGTTTAGACTTGCTGCTGTTGTCCATTGAAGTTGCAACAACCTCTGCATCATATTCTGAAATTTCAGGACTAGCACCCTTGGCCACTGATGCGAGCAAAGCTTCATCCGCAGGGGTTTCTTCTTCGTCTCCTTCGTTTCCTTCATCATCAGCAGGTTGAGGAGAAGGAGAAACTTCAGAAGGCCCTATGATCTCGTCCTCTTCATATACCAATGGAAAACATTAGTTTCTAGTGGGGCAAACGACAGCGAAACGGCCTCGACCGCCGCATTTGTAGCATTTACAGGGTTCCCACTTTGCGACATAGGTTGTGGCATAGGTTCATTACCCTTTTCATTG
This sequence comes from Phoenix roebelenii, assembly GCA_025769935.1. Taxonomy (NCBI): domain Eukaryota; kingdom Viridiplantae; phylum Streptophyta; class Magnoliopsida; order Arecales; family Arecaceae; genus Phoenix; species Phoenix roebelenii. Next base: position 1,244,344 of record JAOXJJ010000541.1, read on the forward strand.
GCCCTTGTAGCACCTCTATCTAGACATGAACTTCAAATAGTAGAGATTTCAGATCTGAAAATAGGGGCGTTACCTCGAGGAAAAGGGACTCCTCGGCTGCTGCATTCTGGAGGTTGCACGATCGGTGTTTGTGCAAGGCGTCGTTGTTGTTGCTATGACTTCATGCGAAGTGCGAGTTGGTACGCCTCCTCCCTCTGCCATATAAGATCCATTCGATGGAGGACTTCATCCAGCTTCTTATCTTGTTGGCGACGAAGCCGTAGTCATGCCTCCGTACGATCCATCTCTTCTTCTTCTCGTTGTTGAGACTGCCAATCAGTGTTGTAAGTACGGTGATGTTGAGATCGCCAATCGGTGTTGTAAGTACGGTGATGTTGAAATCTCCAATCAGCGTTGTAAGCACAGTCAGTCCACATATTCATGGTGAACAAAGGATTTGCTCTAGTTGGTGAAGGACCCTTTGCTCTGATACCAAATGATGTAGTACGGGATGGGTTGCTGGATTTTTTTTTTTTTGATCATGGCTGAATCTTTCTTCGTTTTTTTTTCTCTGGTAATGGCAATGGAGGCTAGGGTTTCATGTGGATAGAGGGGAGAAGATGATGAAGAAGATGGCTAATTAATTTGATTGGGTTCAATGGATGGAAAACTGGCTAAGTGTATTGGTGTTAATTGATGGTTGCAGCTGAATCGTTTTTGGGATTTTGAGTCTAATGCGGGGGATCTAAAAATATGTGGATGATGTGGCTAATTAGGATGAGCCCTAATTGGGTTAGGACCCAAGAAAATATGGCTAGGTGGCATTAAATAAAGAGGGATAACTATGAAATATTAAAGAGGATTCACACCCCTTCAACGTCCCAATTCTAGGCAGAATAGGAGAACATCTCCCTCCCCTAATCTCGCCCCATTTTTTTTGGTGTCTCACCAAGGGAAGAGTCTCTTCTTTTCGTGATCTCTCTCTCAAAAATCTCTAAAAATTCTTCTTCAAATAAATGTAAATCTGATTTCATTCATCAAAATCTCCTCTTATGAGAGAGAGAGGTTGGCATAATTGGAAGTTACAATCAGATTTACTTGGACTCATATTCTGATAAGATCATCTTTTAAAATTCAAATCTAATAATAAACTACCTAAACAACTTGCCAACTAAAGCTTGGACAAGTGTCACCCATTCTTGGTGTGCAGTTTGGAGTTTTGGGAGAGAAAACTCCAACCGTACACAAGTCCGACTTCATTTAGGACTTCTCCCTTGCCGCATGGAGTTAATCCTAGTGTCATTAGGACTCCATCCCATGGGACATGTGGAGCAATCCCACATAACTAAAGACCCAATCAACACTTAGAAACAACCTAATTAGGCGTTGAAGACTCTAATCAATTGTGAACTAATTTTACTTTTTACAAGGACTCAATCTCACCACAACTTAGACTCAATGTTACTCACACGACTAAACCAAATGCCTCACGCCCAAGAGACTAGACCCTAGACTCCACAACCAGATGATATCCCTTTTTCTTCACGTGATACAAAAGCCTTCATACTGAATTCTTTCATGTTGGAAATCCTTCTCAAAGGGGGCGCCACATCAAAAAATTAGGATTCCTAAAAATCAGCAAGATGAGGATCCCTAAAAATCAGCAAGAGTTGATCATCATATGAAGAGTCCTTCTTGGGCCAAGACTCCTCTTCAAAAATTCTTCACGCCTTTGATTTCTTTCCTTCCTTCACGTGGAGAAGTCCTTCTCTTTATGGACTCTTGAGCCTCCTAATCTTTAGCCAAGGATTGCCGCATAGCACTCAATTACAAGGACTCAATCTTAAACACATACACTCAATCATCTGACATAAGGACTCAATCCTCTCTCGCATGAACTCAATTCTCTCACACAAGGACTCAATCACACAACTCCTAAATTAAATCAAAACCATTCAATGCCTTGGACTCAATTAAATTTAGGCGTTGGGACAACTAAAACCAATGTGGCTTGACCCAATCCTTACATAACATGGACTCTTTTGATGTCACTTGGCATTTAATTACAAGGACTCAATTGAAGACTCAATTCTGCAAACTTACAACTCATTTTAGGACTCAATTATAAAACATAAATCAGCAAATTGCAAACCCAAAATAAGAACTCAAATAAACCCAAAATAAAAGGATTCAATGTGGCCTAATTGACCAAAATAAAATAGACTCAATCCAATATAATTAAATGCTGGAAATTATGAACCCAATGTGTTTTCGGGCACTCCCAAGCAAAGATCCAAACTCAACGTACATCCATTATGACTTGGGCTCGTGCTCCTGCATCATTCTAGTGGTTGTAATTGCTGACGAAGTAGCTCACAAATCTTTGACCCAGGTGGTTAAACGAGCTGATTGAGCACGTCTAAAAGTTGGAATACCATACTCGAGTCTCCCCCTTCAATGTGGCAACATAAGCATGGCATATGATGTCATCAAAAGCTCCATGCAGTAGCATAAGTGCCTCGAAGGACTCTAGTTGGTCGATGGGACTCGTCGTCCCATCATACGGGTCCGATTGGGGCTTCATGAATCTTAGAGGAAGGGATTCTATGATGATTTGCTCAGTGAAGGCTGCCACGTTGTAGAGGATGGGCTCTTCTGAACTTCTTACTTTCTTCTCTTTCACTTTTTTCATGCATGCGTCAGGTGCTCATTTATCTCGTCCAACCAACAGGTCAAATTAGGTTTCTGCCCTCCTTAAGACCATCGCTCTCTTCCACAAGAGAGTGAGTCTCGCCCTGGGCTAGAATTCCCCACAAGCTCCCTCGATATATTCTTCGACTAAGAGCTTTCTTGGCCTTTTTTAGGGGGGTGGTAGTGATGAGGTCGATTGGCACCTTGGATGGAACTAGTTGTCAATATGATTGGTGTTAGGGGGCTCCACTGATTGGGGCTTTTTCTTCAGGACCAAACCCTAGACTGGATCAGCTGGAGCTTTAACCTACTAGTGGAGTTGATCGAACTGGTCCATGGTCACCAGCATCTTAAAGGATGGTTGAGGCGATGGAGTCGACAATCGTGACTAAGAAATATGAGATCCTCTTAGGGGGTCCTCCCCAGGTGCCCGTTGTGATCTGATGGGATATGTTGTAGACTGGTTCCTCCTTCTAGGTGGCATGGCTTCTTATTCAAAGGTTCCACAGACGACACCAATTTGTCGTCGCCGATCCTGGGACATCGAGGTGGACGGCCTCGTGGATCTGTGAGACAACAAAAAAAAATAAGAGCTTGCAGATTGGCTCCGGCTAGGTCCTCCGATGCTTAAGTTAGAGAATTTTTTTTTTTTGGAACGAAGAAGGTGAAAAAAGAACAGAAACGCAAAATCTCCCTTAGTTAAGATGATTTTTTCATTACCTTTTTTCTGGAGGACTTCTATAGCCATTTGCAGATGGGGTCTCTAATCTTCTAGGATCATATCCTAATAAACTTATGGTTGTGCTATAATAAATTGTTGATGTGGCGTACCAACCTTAGAGATGTACTGTAATAACCTGGCATGTGTTGGAATTGCGTGCACCTTTAAGGCGAAAGGACTGAGCCGCTTCTTTTGTAAGAAGGGCTCTGCTCGATTCAGATTAATAGTCAGGATTACTAAGTTGAGCTAAGAGATGCCGATCTTAGAGATCGGCTACTTTTGGTCGATTCGGTCTAACCTTTATATTAGCTCGAGAAGACGTCTTGAAAAATTGGATGTGCATGAATTGCTACATAAGTTATGGGCTGGATGGGTCTTACTAGGCCATGTCATTGGATTAGTGAAATACCCCAGGATAGGAGTATTCCGAGAACAGTGAAGTTGTCACACCAATATTTTTACACTTATATAATTTTTAATATTTTGATGTTAAGGATAACCGTTGTGTTTACCCTTATATAATTTTTAAGATTTTAAAATGTAGCATAACGGAAGAAAGCGGCCGTTATTTAAACGTTCGCTGTGCAGGCGTTTAATTTTATTCCAGTCAACAATCAATCAAAACAAATCCGCTGGCCAAAATACTTCGAACCTTCCACCTCTGTTCAAGTCAAAAAACAGAACCAATCGAATCCTTGATGTTAGCCGCTTCTCCATCCTCTTCAACGACCCCAGTTCTGACTTCCTTCACTGAGGAAGAGGAAGAGGAAGAGGAAGAGGAAGAGAGCCAGAGCGATGGAGAGGGAGAGAGATGCCGCGTCTAGGCCTGGGCCTCAGCTGCAGGGCGTGGTCATAATCTCCCTCCCTCCTCCCGACGACCCCTCCAAAGGTAAAACCATCACCGCTTTCACCCTCTCCGACTCCCCCCTCCCCCAATCCGATCCCCATCCCCATCCCCAACCACGAGGCTCTCTCCCCACCCGATCTCCCACGCCGATCCCCCGCCGCTCCCTCCTCTCCCCCAAGAAGGCCCTGGCCACCTTCCTCGGCGCCTCTCTCCTCGCCTTCTCCCTCTGGGCCTGCCTCTTCGCCGAGGAGCCTCTCCAGCTCCTCGGAGAGAACGAAGAGGACGGCCGCCGCCGCAACGAGTCCCGGTCCTTCCTGTTCCCACTCTACTCCAAGTCCCGAGGCCGGGTTCTTCGGGAGGTTATGAAGGTTAAGTTCGCTTCTCTCAGGACCCCAGATGGGGTGGAGGTACGGCGGGCAAAACAGAGCAACAAGCTGGAGGCATCTTCTTCTGCCCGGTTTCCTGTCAGAGGCAATGTTTTCCCAGATGGGTAGGTGTCGAATTTGTTCATTTATTGAATTGTTGCACAGAAATGGTGTACTAGTTTGGTTTGATTTAAATCTAGTTATGGTATTTGGACCCATTTTTATGAACTAGAAGTTAAACCATGTGGGGAGCGAGCTTCTTTCTATATATAGGGAGATAGTTGAGATATTATTTTCAGTACAATGCTATGCCTTCTATGAGATCTGAAATTGAGGGATTAAAATCTATAGAAGAAAGGGCAGTCGTTTCAGAGAATGTAGATGGTGATGTGCTGCGGCATTTCTAACAAACTAAGTCATGAAGTTTCTTTCTATCTTACTGGGAAGTTTAAGAACTACGGATCATGTCTCCTCCTCTAAGAAATAGTGTTGGAAGAACATGTTCTCCAAATTTTACTAACAGAATTTATAAACGTAAAAGATAATATTGTTCCAGGCCATGCATTTGTAACATTCTGAGAGTAATCTTACCATTACATGACTGTTGAATAAGATGACCATATTGTTTTATTTAAGCTTTTGGATATGTAACATCATCCAAGTTCTGCTATGCTGAAAATTCGCTGTTTGCAGACAATATTATACTTCTATCCTTGTTGGAAATCCACCTAGACCTTACTTTCTTGATGTGGATACCGGGAGTGACCTGACATGGATTCAATGTGATGCTCCATGCTCCAGCTGTGCCAAGGTACATATTACTTCATACTTTAATATGATGTCACAATTATCTCTCCAGACATTCTGTAGCATTTCTCCAGCGAAAAAGAAAGCCTTCATAATCATTGTTTTCTTACTATTGCAAACTTGTATTCTTGCCTCTTGGATGCTCCTTGAGACTTTATACATATACATGCCTAAGTTAACATTATCATGCTCTGACGAGGATGTTTGATTAGGGACCCCATCCACTGTACAAACCTTCTAAAGGAAAAATAGTTCCACCTGGAGATTCTATGTGCCTGGAAATGCAGAGTAATCAGAACCTTGGATATTGCGAGTCTTGCCCCCAATGTGACTATGAGATAGAATATGCAGATCATAGCTCCTCCATGGGTGTTCTTGCAAGGGACCAAATGTATCTTACTGTTGCAAATGGTGGCAAGACAAAATTGGATTTTGTCTTTGGGTATGACATGTTTTCCTTCATCAATTTGGAGTTCTATAATTCAAGGGCCACTAAATTTGATTTTTTTTGATGTATTTATTTCTACTATTATATTTAGGTGTGCATATGATCAACAAGGTCAACTTTTAGCCTCTCCTGCAAAAACAGATGGAATCCTTGGACTTGGTAGAGGGAAAATTAGTCTTCCTTCTCAGTTAGCTAATCAAGGGATCCTCTCTAATGTCGTGGGTCATTGTTTTACAAGTGAAGCTGATGGAGGTGGATATATGTTCTTAGGTGATGACTTTGTACCTCGGTGGGGTATGACATGGGTTCCCATACTTGGTGATCTCACGTAAGTAGCTATCTCTTCCAAATATCTTGTTATATTTGTTTAGAAATTTTGTAATAAAAAAAATGTGTTTATACTGGTATCTTTTAATGTTTCTTCATATTAAACTTTGAAAACATAAGTTTTCTAAAAATGTTACTGTTGGATGATTGCTTCTTTTATTGCATCTGTGCGTGGAAAGTGAAATGGTATATTTTAAGATTTTGGTTTTCGGGTTGTGCCATAATTGTTGTTCTCAACAAAGTTATGTTCTACCAAAAAAAAAGGAACACACACATGCATAATACAAAATCTCACAATTTATGACAATAACCAATCTTGACATTTACATGCATAGAGAATAAAACCATAAATCTGACTTCAAAATCCAAAACTTTATTGATTATTTTAGGTTTAATTTTTTGTTTATCGATTTTACCTGATTACAAAGTGTACATGATGATTTTTATAGTTATTTCCTATAGTGCTAATACTTATTTGCAATTAAAGCTGATGTATCACATGTGCTTATTGGTTGGCCTCGCCATCATATTTGAATCATGTAATACTGAGTTAGCATTTGGTATGCACTGTTACAATGTCGGCGAAATTGCTACTGGACACTATACCGGTTGCTTCGTGGAACGTGTCGGTACGGACCTGCGTTGTGCCATGCTGGGCCCTTACCGACATAGTAGAAGAGGCATGGGAGAAAAAGAGTGAGAGAGAAGGGGGAGAGAGGGAGGGAGGCTGGCGGAGGGTGGCGGAGGCTGGTGGAGGGCCGGTAAAGGGCTAGCGGAGGGCCATTGAAGGCCGACAGAGGGCCATTGAAGGCCGACAGAGGGCCATTGAAGGCCGGTGACCCAAGTAGGAAGCGGAGGAAAACTCCACGGCCGAAAATAGAGCAGGTCCCCTATTTCATTCAAAATAGAGGTCCGACCTTTTTTTTATTTCGCGATTTTTAAGTGAAGTCGACAAAATAAAAAAGGAGCCAGACCCCCATTTCAAACGAAACAGGATCCGCCCTATTTTCAGTCCATGGAGCTACGGAGCCCGGAGAAGCATCTTCAACGCAGCTCGCCGGCCTCCATCGGCTGGCCTCCACCTCCCTCTCTTCCTCTCCCTCCCTTCCCCACTTGCTCTTTTTTCTCTTTTTCCTTCTCCTTTCCCTCTAGTAATGAATTTTGTTTCCATTGTTGGAACCGTGCTGGTCAGCCGCTAGGATGGCTCGAAAGCCGAAAACGCCCGCCCGGCTTGGTTCTGGACGGTTCCGCCGACCCTACACTGTTACAACAAATATGCAAATTGATTCATTTATGCTCCAATAGTATGCAATGACGTGCTAGAAAAACTTACAAATATTAATCTTTTTCTTAGTACCATATTTGGATAGTTTTCAATAGTCTATAGTAACTTTTGTATTGGCAATCTGTGTAGGGTGTTAAGCAATGCATGCATTTAAAAAAAATGTTGATGTTTAAAAATTACTAGTTGATCATATTGACATTACTAATATCCTACATTTAAAAAAGTTAATATTATTATCCTCAGCTGTCTTGTAGACTTGTAGTCTCAGGTACACCCTACCTTCTTCTTTTCTAGGTAGGCGATATTATAGTAGCAAAAATTTTTGAAGGTCAAGGCACTACGACCCACTTTACTATTCTCTCCATGTTATCTTCTTTCTAAGTATTTGACATCGGTTGCACACCCACGTTCATGCAAAAACCTTCTAAGGAAAGCCTGTGCCGTCCATATCCCCCTAGTAGAAGATTTTTTTGTCAATATCTTTTTTCTGACACGTCCGGTGGGATGTCGTTGCATAGGCCTGTATGGCCTATTTAAATGCTGAAGTCAGTTGTGGAACAACACCGGATAGCTTGGGATTTAGTAATGTACCAAGTTGGAAGACTTGTTTTTGTTATTGATAGCCAACATAGAACGCCACAACATGCTCTAACACATAATATGGTGAACTTGGCCGATCACACCCTTGGAGAAAACGAATCGCCCCAACAATCTTTGCATATAAATGTAGAGTTTTCAAGAACCTTGACTTTAGGATTTTGGCCTCTCAGGAGGAAGAGGCCAAAAACTATCTTACGGTATCCTCGGAATTAGCAGGTCGATGCGAGGAGGAGACTTTGCAAGATAATGCAGAATTATAACAAAACAAACTAGGAATCAATATTTCAATCAATGCTGGACTGATATTCAAGCTTGAAACTCGCCATCTTAATTTGCAAAAGGTTGTTATTAATAAGGCCGGCGAGACTATGCCGACACAAACCTTTGATGACGGAATTGGTCACTTAATGGATGGGGGGCAGTATTACGACCTTACAGTACTAGCCATCCCAATTACAAGGGTTGGGAGGCAAACCTACCGATTGATACCACTAGGTGATTTCTAGCTGGCATTGTACTAAGTTCATATGCCAAGAGACAACGTCGCAATGGTTTCCTCTGGAAAAGGTTCCACTTGGTCTAGGACTTGGTTGTTCCATTCGTAGAACATTGATTATGGATTAAAGGGGCTTTAGTATTTCATAAATACCTGCGGAATGGATGGGAATGGAAGTTCTTAACTTAATCCAAAAGCGGGGTTACAAACAAAGTGGTATTTGCACGATAGTGGTTGGATCGAAGGGATCCATTCATTGCTTTCAACCCAAAAGGCCATACATTGTTTACTTAATCAAAGTTATAATGTAAAAGGTGGTTTACAAATTCTACCTGTCTTTGATGTGCTCCTATTCATGTTGTAATTGTTTGGCCAGCTCGTTGACCTCTTTTGCATTTTAGTAAGAAGATCAGGAAGCTGAAATACGCAGTCTCGGAGCTAGGCCCATGCTTTAACTAGAGCTTGAAATTTGCCTCCTGCTTTCTCCTCTTCAGCTAAGTTCATCCCTAGTGCTTTCAGCCTGACATGAGTTTGAGTCAGCCAAGTCTCCAAGGAGGTCGTCAGATCCTCAGTCAACTTGATCTCGTCTTAGAGACTGTTGCAAGAGCTCTTGTGGGGTTTGAGTTTGTCTTCTAGGACAGCTACGTTGAGCTCGAGTTCCTTTTTGTGTGGTTCTTTGTTCGACCTCCTCGATCACTAAGGTTATAACTTAATGCATCCAAGTGAAGCTAGAGCATCGAATCCTCAAATCAGTCAGGTTTGTTGCTTGACTGATAGGCAGATCAGAAACCTGCAACAAAGTTTTGACCGCACTCCAAACCTCTACCATCCTATGAGAACTGGCTAGGTCATTGAGATGCAGGTTGATGGCACTCCGATAGCTCTCCTAGTCTTCAAGACTTCAGTTGAAGGACTCGATGGGCCGGAGACCCTAACCGAGGAAGGCGTGGCTGAGTGTGCAGCTAGCTTAGTTTTCACTTGGGCCATTGAGCTGAGGATAGAGTGGCCATGGCCACTGCTAGTTTGCAAGTGGGATGACTCGTTAGGCCGAGATCAAATATTAGAGGAGAGAGAGTTGATTTTGTCCCTTGGCCTCTTGGCTAGCGGTTGAGGAGCATGCGGGGAGCTTGAGAATGACAATCTGGAGGTTGGCTTCAAGATTGAATCTGTGTGAGGAACAGACATTGGAGGCTCTGCTATGTCAATTTGGCCACCTTCAGCCATCGTGCCTAGGCTCTGCAAGGTTGATTGAGGCTTTGCAAGGTTTACACTAGCTGATCGGGTAGGTAAATAGGGTTCTGCATTGGTTGATCAGGCTGATCAACAAGAACTTCAGCAAGGTCTGCCAACTCCTCCTAAAGTCATTCCTTCGGGAACTTGGCTAATAGGGAGGAGATGTCAACAGGGTCATCAGCTATATAAGACTTCTCTGACCCTTCAGTGTCCTTCTAGATCACTAAGGGGTTATAGGGTGCCTTGCCACTTGGGCTGCTGTTTCGTCTCCGTTTAGATGGAGTTGGGGAAGTGGTTAGCTTAGGATTGCGGCCACAACTTTCTTCCATTTTGGGCTAACAATTCAGCCTCGGGCTACACAGGTTGAAGTGTTAGTGCCACCAGAGGAGCTGCGAAACAAAGTAAAAAGATTAAGTTGGTGAAGAAATAATATGATGTAAATCACTATGAACTCACCCTTGTAGTCGGGACCTGCAGACATTGCTCTTCGAAAAGGCTGCCATTACTAGTCCGGACAATAGTATCTAGTCGGGGTGATTGAGCCATTTGTTCAACGAGAGCTACCAAGACGATAATCCTGAATTTGGCCATTGGTCTCTTAAGTTGACTTCTAGCCAACCATGTGTAGAACTGCCTACCGCAGGCTGACAATCTATACACCGCTTTGCCATCTTTTCTTGGCTATGTATTTAGCCTCAAACTCTTTCCTTTGTTAAAGTTTCGATCTTTCTTCTCCTATCTTCATTAACATATCTTAGAGACCCAATGTAGTTGATCTTGTAAAACTTTTAATATCTCTTAATATCATCAATGAGATTTTGGATCATACCTTTGTCGTTGGAGAAGATCGAAGTCCCTTCACCTACAGGCTAAGAGAGAGAGTCATTAGTCGGGTTAGCGATGAAAGAAGATGGTTCACCTCTCGATTCAGATTCGTTTACCTGAGCAAGAATGGTTTTGCTGACTCAGACTGGATCCATGATACATAGTTGTCCCATCAGCCTACAAAATCCTCAATCATGGCTGGCTTGGGTTGAAGGGGATGAAAGTGTAATCCGAACATGATTGGTGATAAAAATAATCAACTATGGTTATTAGTTCTTGGTCAAATCAAAAGTCGATTGTGATAGGTTTCGTTTAAACAATATAGGGCAGATATTGAATCGTCTGAGCAAGATCGAATTGGTGGGCGAAATAATTTGGGCAGCCTTTAGACTTTAGACATGGAATCGTCTGAGCAAGTACCCAGGGTGAAGTGCTTTAGACTTTGGTAAAGATAGCCCAAGACTAAAGATCCTAGGGATATAGATAGATCTTCAGCTAAGGTAGTAGCCATTCGAAGGTGAGCCTTTATAATCTTCACCAACTGATAACAAAGGAAGAATTTACAAATCCAAATAAGAAAGAAAGTGACATATTCCTGCTTAGCGACAGGTTCATCCCGATAGCAAAAGAACATGATATAGGATGTATAATTGGCCAATTTGCTAAAATTAAGGTCGAGGATGCCGTGAAGAATCTCAACCGAGATGTTTGCATTAAACACCTCACTAGCAGGTCAGTTGTTTAAAAAGAATACTAAATTGGGAAGACTAAAGATGGGCATGTCGAAGTTGAAATGAGGAGTTCGTCGTGGGAGACCAGAAGCACGAAGCAGCCATTACTAAAGGACAACTGGCAATGGAAGGAAATTTCGAAAAAGAAAGAATATTAAGACTATTAACCTCCCAGATGGCAGCCTTTAGCCATGAGACTCGGTCAAACCACAAATCCCATCGGTGGGTCTTGGTTGGCCATAAGCGATGACAATTTGGGTTCTTCAAGATGAAGCCCTAAATTGCCACCTTTCGCTCATAAAGGTCTCTAGAATATGGAGGAATGAAGAAAGAAAGAGCAATAGAAATCTTGAAATGGAAAACAAGACCAAAAATGAGGAATCCTAAAGAGTCCTTGATCAATACCTGCATTTTCACTCGCTTGAGAATATCGGAGCGAGTGAGGTCATATCCGTACCATTGAGCAATAGTTTGAAATTTGGTTTCTTGGTCCATGGTAGCTAGGTGGCTTGTAGGAATGATCTGCAAGAACGGTAACCGACACTTGAGAAGCTGAAGGTTGTGGTGGAAAGGATGAAGGTGGCATTCGATGTATAGCCAGATAGTGCTCCATATTGAGATGTGATTCGACGAGAATCATCTTGATTACGAGATCTTTGGAGATTAGGTTGCAGCAAGTTTTGATCGGCAACCTATGCTACGCGGGCACATGGCCGCTACATTAAGGGAGAAGAAACGCCACTACATGATTTCTTTATGATGATAGAGACAAATTTAAGAAAGGCGAAAATCCATATAGGTAGAGTTATTTGAAAAGATCCTTTCAAATGCGGCATTTTGCACAAAGTACGAACATGCTTGGTATATTCCATCATCATTTATGATCGACGGTCAATGAGATGTGGGGGGCTCTATTTACACCACATCTTGGATCATAATGCCACTTGAGAGATGTGCATATTCAACCACGTGGCACATAAAGGTAGGATAATGATAACAGAGCTTCAAGCGAACATCCTAATGATAACTGAGTCTGAAGCAACAAATACTGTATAGGAGAGCTAACTGAGTGAGCTTGAAGGTAGCTTAGCATCACTTCATAGACCAAGTAAGGATTTTGGCCAAGGTGAACTGCTAGGGGTAGGCCAAATGAAGATCAATTATGATAAGTTTGGAGCTGATCAAGTATAATGATTTAGAAAAGCTCCATTAGCCGGGCTTCTATCACTAGAAATGGATGGTTACTGTATCATTTGTCATGTTGTATAAATAATAAGATGTAACATGAGAAGAAAGATCCTTCTACCAAACAAATAATCAGATGTTATCTTTATCTTTACCTTCAGTTTATCATTGTTTTTATTCTTTAATTTTTTTGCTTTTAGTTACCTAGTTTAACTCTAGTTTATCCTTAGCTGTAACATAGACTCGTAGCCTCGGCTACACCCTACCTACTCGTCTAGGAAAGCGACATTACAGTAGCGAAGGTCCTTGAAGGTAAAGGCATCAGGATCTGTGCTACTATTCCCTCTATGTTATTTTCGTTTCAGCCATCTGACACTGGTGGCATGCCTATGCACATGCAGAAACTTGCCAGGGAAAGCCTGCACCATCCACATCTCCCAATGGAGGATTTTCTAACCAACACTTTACCATGTGGATGTTCCATTTAATTAGGTACTCCACATATGGTTGGATGCATCGTCACTAGATGGTGCACATGTTAAGCACACTCTCCACTTCCTTCTCGAATGATGTGGTCATCAATTCATCATTGCCCGTGCTCGATGTGAAATCCCTTGTGCTCGATCCTCCTTGCCTTCATGATAAGGCTTCAAATAGCTCACATGGAAGACATGATGGTTTTTCAGGTTGGCTGGGAGTTGCACATTGTAGGCTGCTCTGCTTTCTTTAAAATAGGGAATGGTCCTTCATACTTCTGGATCAACCACATGTGTACCTTTCAGAATACATTGAATTGCTGGGTTGAAGCTTGACCATGACCATGTCCTCTTCCTTGAACTCCATGGGTCTTTGTCGTTGGTCGGTCCACTTCTTCATCTACTTTGTGGCCTTTTCCACCAATGCTTTTGCAAATATTTTCCTATCTTCTCTTTTAAGTTTGCCGTGAACTAGTGACTCAAAGGGCTCTTGCATGTTTCTCCCACAATAAGAGTGTGTAGGGCAAGGGTTGCCACCCCATCACCACTTCGAATAGGCTATGGTGTGAGACTCTCTCTTCCAGAGTTCTCCCGTCCATCTAGGGATGAAAACTTGTGGAGAAGAGCAGCTTAGGCCCAAGGATCTTGAAGATCTCTGTTCATAACTTCTTAGTAAATTTCGGGCCTCAATCACTTATGATGTTTTTTGCAATATCATTTTTTAGAAAGAAAAATGCTACTTATCATTTTTTAGAATGCAATATACATTACATTGTTTGATGACAATATAGTACACTGGATCTTCTTTATGGATGAGTCTTTCAGGTAGAAATTGGATACCATATTATTAAACAAAAAAAATACAATTCACATATTTTATAGATCAATTGCAGGACTTTCACTTAAATTTGAAAATTTTGCAAGGAATCTGTATGCTTTGGAACAAAGATGATGGAAGGGATTAAAAATTATTGCACACTTAAGATACTACAGAAATCTGAGTAGGGTCGCAACTGAGTTGGGTCAGGTCATATACAGGTTGGATTAGAAAATCCGAAACTCGAACTTGACCTGTTTAGACCTATTTATTAAATAAATCAAAATTTGAAATCTGAACCTAATATGTTTAGTAAACAAGTTACTTGACTCGACTTGCTTAACCTATTTAATAAACAGGCCTATTGGATCAAGTCAAACAATTACCTATTTAACTGTTATTGTAAAATCTGTTTACCTGACTACAAGGTCAACCCCTTAACCTATTTAACACAAATCTGATCATGCAATAAATATTCTATCAAAATATCAATCAGCATTAAAATACAAGGTTAATCGTGTTCCCGTGATGCCATGCATCAAAATATCAATTAGCAAACAAAAAATTCTGAACATGAAAATCTTGAATGAAGTACATGAACATGAAAATCCTAAATGAAGGATATCCATGCTGGAGCTAAAATAGTCAACATAACTAACAGAGAAGCATAAAAGATGAAAGAACTTGCAATACTTCTATATTTCCATCTAGAAATTGCTGAACCGGTGGTTTTGGATGTATTGAACCGGATCGGTTGGTTACCAACACGGTTCAGCTGGTTGGTTGAGTATAAAAGCCAGTTTTCTTTTGTAAGTCTCCTCGATTGATCATGACGCTCGAACTTGTGGTTTCAAAGAAGGAAATCTCTGTCCCAACGAAGTTGTCCTCGAAACCCTAATCAGTGAAGCCTAGGTAAGTTGACCCTCTCCCTCTCTCTCTCCCTCTCTCTCCCTCCATCGGTTCCCATCACTAAGGCTTCGAGCATCTCCCTCCTCTTACTCTTTCCCTCAATGCTTATCCCCGGATCCAAACCTCTCGAGGCTCTAACATGATGGATTGAGTCCTCAACCCCTCTCTCTCTCTCCCCTCTCTCCCTCTCTCTCCCTCCCTACCTCCCTCGCCCTCTCCCTCTCCCTCTCTCTCTCTCTCCTTCTTCCTCTCCCCCTCCCTCTCCCTACTTCTAGTATGCCTCAGAATGGCACAATATGGACCTATATTGTGCCGGTCACCAGCCGGTACGACCTTCAGTATAAATTCGGTGAATCTTGTTTCCATCTTTCAACAGTTTGCCCTTCAGGTTTATTTGAATTTGCAAAGTGAACCCAATTTTGAACAAGCAAGACTCGCTGCAAGGAAGATAAAATATGTAAATCTTTCCATTCATTTAAAGAACTAATACAACTCATTTAAATATTCTAGAGGACCTTGCCCGAATAAATGTGGCTATTTTACTAGAACTTCCATATCCTTGGAAACTTAATATCGATGGTAATATGAAAAATTGATGTGTTAAATCATTCATAAGAAGTGAGTTTGCTAAATTTTTTCTTTCACAAATTTCTCCAAGCATGAAAGGGAAAATTAACGGTCAACTTAAGAAGCAAACCATCAACCTTTGAAAGAGTATGTCCCAAGACATCACCAAAGTAAAGAACCAGCCACTTGACATCAGAAGTTCTTCTCCTCGTATAAAACAAAAGGTTAAACTTTAAAAAATAAGGGTAGTTTCTTCTATCAACTCAGAAAAACTGGTTAAGGATGTTTTCAATAAGCAATAACACCATGATCTGCAGTAAGGAGTCTGAATTACGTTTCTCACAAGGTCCGCCGTACCGATCGGCGTACCGATGGCCGGTCGGACCGATACGGTACCGGTCCGGTACGTACCGGCCGATATCGGTACCGTACCGGTCGGTACGCGGTGATTTTCAAAACCACAGTGCGAGGCGCTGTTGTTCAAAAAAAAATCGTACCGGTGCGAATCGGCCGGTTCGCACCGGTACGAGGCCGGTACCGGCCGGTACAGCTAAAAAATCGAAAAATACTTATTTTATTGTGGTTTCGGTATCGGTCTAGGACCGGACCGGTACGTACCGGCCTGTACCGGCCGGTACGGGCCGGTACGACATTCCATGGTTTTTCAAATAAGAATGTTATAATGATGGTGCACTGAACTGAAAAATAAAAACTATACTGGACCAGCATTTATCAAAATAAACATCGTGAATCTTTAGTGCATTATTGGCACTCTCTAGGAAAGGAAATGAACACGGGATCATCGATGTGGATCAAAACCTAGAGCATCTCTGATTCTTATCAAAGACCAAATCCTTGAAGGATGCTTCTTGAGTTACATATCAAAGAGTAAATCCTTGAAGGAAGCAAAGAGAATACCTTGCAACTATGGGAGGTGGAACCATAGACCTCTATCTTCCATGCTGCAATTTTGGCAGCCAAAGCATCAATCATTGCTTGTCAAGATCAAGTTTGGAGGAACTGGTACTGGGCACCATACCGGTTCCTTGGCGGGATGACTCAGTACGAGCCGTGCCGGGCCGATGCCGAGAGAGGAACCGTGGGAGAGAGGAAAAGAGTAAGAGAGAGCGATCAGGGGAGGGAGGGCCGGAGGAGGGTGGCGGATGCTGGCGGAGGGACGGCGGAGGCCGCGAGGGGCGACTCCGCAACCGTTCTCCTATTTCGAACGAAACAAGGGGTTCGACTGCGACTAAAAAAATTTGCGTTTTAATTTTGGATTTTTTAAGAAATTTCGAGATTTTTTAGCTATGACTGGACCCCTGTTTCATTCGAAACAAGGGAACCGGCCGCAGTCTTGGCCCCCGCGGCCTCCGCAGGCGTCCGCCACCACTCCTCCCTTCCTCCCCCATTCTCTGTCTTTCCTTCTTCTCCGGCTCTCGCAACCGTCTCGTTTTTACAGCCGAAACCGTATCGGTGAGTCTTCGGTATTTCTCGGAATGGGTAGAACCACCTAGTTGGGGACGGTTCTGCCGACTTTGGTCAAGATACAAAACAGTAGCAAATCAAATATCAAACAAAATGATGGACAAAAATAAACTCACAAGAGAAAGCAGCTTGTATTGGACCCATTACTCACCAATCTACCTTGATATCATCAAAGATTGTGCATTTGGTAGTTGAGTTACAGTTATTATATTATCTACTAGTAGCAAAGTCCAAACCCAATGTTTAATTGCCAAATAAAACTTCTTACAAAAATTATCAACAAGCAAATAGCTATGAGTATCTAGTAAGAAAAACTACAAACACCATGAGTCTAAGGATAGGATTCATCATTAGAATCGTATAAACATATTGACCACATAATAACTGCCACCATAATACAGAATAGAGATCTTGTTAAGAATCCGATCATAGAAATTCATAAATGGGAAAGAAATTTAACGAAAAAAGTGAATATTACAAAAACCTTGATCAGCCCCTAAGCAAGGGAGAGAAGCATTGCAGAAACCACCACATAGAACCAGCGAGCTTTTAAAATAAAATGTCACAAACCCTAGTCCCAACCAAGAGTTCCCTAATTTTCAACAGCAAACTTAGAAAATTTGAGAATTTGGTTTCCCAAAACCCTACCTAGTTGCTGTTAATATAATGTCTACATCCATTAGCCTTGAAATCCTATGAATAATTCGAGGAGCCACGAGAAGAACTCATCTGAAAAGAAATAAAAAGAACATTTTAAAACAAAAACTTGAAAAAAGAAATTAGAAAAGCGAAGAAGGGAAGAGGAAAAGGAGACTCAAATTCACCATTTAATCTGCAACTAAGTCAAAACGGCTGCAATCGGTTGCTTGCAAAAGCAGAACATCCAAGATTGGTTGCCATAAAAAACAACCGATTTTTGCTTCAAGAATTAGCAAAATCTCGTCCCCGAGTTATCTGTCTCTTTATGCAAACCTAAAAGCAATGTTCATGGCCGAAGCGATTACAACCCGGACCTAGGATCGGGAGGTGAGTAGAAGCTTCGCAAGCGGAATCCGGTGAGGCTATAGCTATTGTGGAGCCTCACCAGGGAGCCACTTGAAGGGCATGACGAGGCTTGAGAGATCATGAGCTAGCTTGTCCAAGCGAGGCTAGTATCTTGAAACCATATTCCAATAGTGTAGATCGTCTCCCCATAGTCCCATGATCATGGAGTGAGAGAGAGTTAGAGAGAGAAAGAGAAAGGGGGAGGAGATCGGTGTTTGTCACCCAGACAGATGGGAGCAACAGTTCAAGAGAGCGAAATGGAGGAGAAGAAAATTTAGGGTATGAGATAAGGTTTTAAGGAAGACCGAGTTTTTTAGGGAGTTAGGGTTTACATGGGAGATTAGATGTAGCGGAAGACTAGATCTAAGACTCAAGAACCAAAATCTTGCCGAAAGAGAAGAAGAATTAAGAACCCGACCTCAGAGGCTCAAACCATCGATGTCTCGGATGGAGCTGGAGGAAAGGGTGCTTACCGCTCGATTGATGACGAATGGGAAGGGTTTGAGATGAGGTTTTGAGGAAGATAGTGGTCTTGAGAGAGTTAGGGTTTGGAGACGGAAGATTAGATCTAGGGGAAGACTAGATATAAGACTCAAGTACCAAGATCTTGCCTAAAGAGAAGAAAGAATGAAGAAATTATCTGACCTCGGCTGCTTGGATCATCAGCATCTTGGAGAGACAATGGGAGGAAAGGGTGCTTGTCACTCAATTGATGAAGAATGGAAAGAGCACTCAGTTGACGCTCACCACTTAGAACTCTTTAGAAACAGAAGGCAAAGTGAACTATAAGTCTGAGGGTATACCCTAAACACGACCTTGGGAGTTGGGCCTGGGTTGAGAGAAAAATTGGAAAGTGGATGCGGTTTAAGTGGGTTAACCCGACCTAACGTGATTATTAATTAAGTTAAATGGGTTAAAAGGGTTAAGAATCTGAAACATGAATGCAAACTATTTAATAAACACGTCAAGACAAGTTGACCTGTTTATGGCTCGGACCTATTTAGCTTGAGCACAAACTTGTTTATTGCAGGTCAGATATGAGTCAGGTTGATGGGTTGGATCACTTTTTTCCACCCATAAATCTGAGCCCAAATTTGCAAATCCAAACTTGAATCTTGCGAGTACTCTCTTTAGCCTCTTGTCCTCTTCTCTTTGGAAAATCTTTTTAATGCTAGATAAGTTTTTCCAACCATGAAAAAAGTAGAATATTTCTCATGAATCTTATAGAATCAAATATAAAACACTTTTAGTTCTCTCAAAACTTGCAATTCGCCAGTTTAACCTTCAATAAAAATTAGAATGCTTCTTGAATCTCAACTGTACATGGCCTTATAGTTCATATACAAAGATTATTTGGGGATTGCTTTTAATAAAAACCATAACAACTTGGAAATTTAGAGATCTAACCAAAACATGTTACCATGGAATGAGTCTCTTTAGTTTGATGGCTAGAAAAAAATTTAGAGATTGAACTCATAAAAATCAGTTTTATGTAATACTGTAGTTATATTTAACACTAGAAACCGTCTTACAGAGAAATTCAAATCAGTTGTATTCATATGTTTTCATTACACATGTTCATATAAGTATAGAGCAAGGTCTGCTGAACCAGTCAGAACTGAACGGTTCAGCCTGTACCGTACTGGTACCGGCCAGCACCAATACGATACAGTCATAGAATTTGGTTCCGACCCCTCTTTGGGTCGGAACCGAACGGTTCCTTGCCCGTATCGGTGCGGTTCACACCGGTACAAGCTCGATACCGGTACTCGCGGGGAAGAAGAAGAGGAAAGAAGAGGAAGAAAGAGGAAAAAAGAAGAGGAAGAAAAAGAGGAAGAAGAAGAGAAAGAGAAGAAGACTACCTGTCGAAGGGAGGAAGAAGACCTCTCTTACGGGGAAGAAGACTACCGGGCCTCTTTCTTCCTCCCAAGCACCTCGCGGGGAAGAAGACCTCCATTGCTCGTGGGAGAAGGGGGAAAGAGAGGAGAAGAGAGGAGAGAGGGGAAGAAAAGAGAATGTCTCGGGAAGAAGAGAAGGAAAAAAAAGGAAAAGAAAAAAAAGGAGAGGCCGGGGAAATAGCGCCTGCGCGCGGGGAAAGAGAGAATAGGGAAAGAGAGAACTAACAAATTATAAGCTGCTCTTTCTTGCATTTCTTCCTCGAAATCAAAGCCCCCGAGGGGGACGAGGCCGGAGGCCGAAGGGGGGTATAATACCATAACATTGAATCTATAGATTAAGGAGAATGGCTCTCTCATCTTGAGAAATTCTGTCTAGTGGCATTCGTTCTTCGATATTAATGTCCTCTTCCTCCGCATGTAGAAAAGGAATTATTTCCGTCTTCAATCTCTTTCCATCTCTGCCCTGCTTGGGGGCATTTCTCTCGTCCGATCTTGTTTCTTAATTGAGTAGAAAAGGGATGTGCGGGGGCGCGGGCGTGAGTGGAGAAACGCATCCCTGACTCGCGCCCGCACGCATTCCACGCAGTGCGAACTGCTCGTCCATGCGCAGGGAACCATGCGTGCACGGGGCAGCGAGCCCACACGGGGCAGCGAGCCCACGTGGGGCAGCCCGCGTGGGCTTTTAATGCCACTCTGTGGCATAAGCGTCTGTACGTTTTCTTTTTTTTTGAACTGGTTCGATATCGGTTCCAACTGGTACCGAACCGGTACTGGTCTCTACCGGTGTGTCGGTTCGGTCGGTACCGCGTACTATAGAGTGAAGAAACCAAGATGGTTTCAGTCGATCTTCTGAGCAAACAAAACAGACAAGGTGAAATGTATGTGATGTTAAAGATATCTTCACTAAGAACTTTAAAAGCAAAAATTCAGTCAATGTTTGTTGCTTCTTGATAACATATAACACAAATCAATAAAAATCAACATGGAAAAAGAAGTAAAAATCATTGTGTATACAGTTCCTAGAAATGCGTTAGTGGATGGCATAATAGAAAGTAGATTTAAAAGAGCCCTCCGGAGAATTGCTTAACATGCTTAATACAGCTAGATCTGGTAGGAACTTTGTTAGAGAATCCACTCATTTTTTTCCTCCCCTTCCATTTCTCTGCATTCGTTGATATAAGTAGAAGTAGTTTAGGTGCTAACCTGAAAAATGACTTTTCTTTGTGGTTATAATCAATTTACTTTTGTTTTCATGCTGGAGATGAGTAAGAGTCGATATTTCTCAAGAAAATTGTTAATGATGTTATGAAGGTGGAAGCTGATTATGTTTATTCTTCATATTAAGATGCCTATATGACACTTTTTCAAAATAGGAGATAAAGCTGCAAAACTGCTTTTGCTTATTTAGTGAATTAGCATGGGCCAAATACTAAGAGAGTATGATTTAAAAAACTGTATCATTTGCCTTGGTTATTGAAAGTGATGCTCTCCTAACATATAGAACAGCACTTGATGAACTTGCTGATCAAAAAAGAAATTAGCATCCCATTAAATTACCCTTATGTATATCAAAAGATAATTATCCAGTCACAACTGCATGCATCTGATCATCAAAAGAAAATAACATTCACATGAAGGTGATATGTTGAATGTGGCTGCACAAAACAAATGTAAAATTGAATGATCTTGCTTGTATGGTCTCCATAAGGTGATCTTGAACTCTCAGTGATTACTCCATCAGTCACAATCGTGATGTAATCCAGTATGCACATGCTCTGCTCCTGGTCTCTATAATGATGAATGAGAAAGGTACCTCAGGTGGAAGCCTTAGTTTAGTGTCAATCAAAAGAAAAGGGGAAAAAAACATGACCAGGTAAGTAAATCTTGCTCTCACATGCTATATACATTCAGGCATCCACTAGGTTCTCATACGTCATATTGCATGCCAAACAAAATGAAATAAGAGACCATCACACGAGAAAGAGAGATCAACATAGTAGGTTGGGCCAAAATCTAGCTGAAAAGGGCAGCATTTAGAAGCTAATGGGTCATGAAATAAAAAATTTCATGCATGGAAAGTCTAATGGACAAAGTAATATTTCATGATGGAGAAATATAAGATTTGGTTCTACGCCTTCATTTAAATAAGCATCTAACCTGATTTTTAATGCATACCCCTATAATAATGCTAGTAGATGCTGACTCGTAGAAATTGAAAATTTTAAACATTCATTTAGCTAGTCTGCTATGAAATGCCAGCCTGAACTGGGTTCAAAAAGCTTTTTATTCCAGTAAGTATACATTTAATGGATCTGAATTGTAGCTTTTTTGCATATTACTTATTTGGACAAACTTTTTACTTTTATTAATTCCTTTATCTTACTCTTTTTTTTTCTACATTTCACAATCTGTCTTCTAGTCCCTTGTCACAGTCTTCTCTTTTTGATGGTTTCTTAAATGGTCATAATATGAAACAAATATTTCTTATATTTTCAGAAATTATTACCGTGCTAGAGTTCTGAAAATAAGTTATGGAGGCCAGCAACTCAAGGTGGGGAGGAAGGGGGGCAATGTGATCCAAGTAGTTTTTGATAGTGGCAGCTCTTATACTTACTTCCCAAATGAAGCATATGCCAGCCTGGTTGCTTCTGTAAGTATTTGATAATAGTCATTTTGAAGTGGTGAGATCAGTTATTTCATGTACACTTACAAATTTAATTTCATAAACTTGGCAGCTTAAATATGTATCCCATGGTCTTGTCCGAGATGACTCCGACCCAACACTGCCAATATGCTGGCGAGCCAATTTTCCTGTCAGGTAACATCCCAAAAACTAAATGGCA
Organism: Phoenix roebelenii; assembly: GCA_025769935.1. Lineage (NCBI taxonomy): Eukaryota > Viridiplantae > Streptophyta > Magnoliopsida > Arecales > Arecaceae > Phoenix > Phoenix roebelenii. Next base: position 1,266,923 of record JAOXJJ010000541.1, read on the forward strand.
GTCATTATTTTTGCTGATATTTCGAAATTTTTGCAATCTCAACTAGCAATCTATCGAACTGGTTCTACAGTAACTCAATTCCAAGTGAAAATAAGTGACATCATTCCCTTCAGAGAAATGTCCTTGACTGGCTCTATTGCTTCAGATAATCATGACTTAAGTTAGATATATATGATGCTATCTTCTGTAATATTTACTTGAGAAAAATACACAATCCGAATGACATGGTTGACTTTGGAGTTTCTTAGAAGATTCATGATATTGCAGGTCTGTAAAAGACGTGAAGCAGTTCTTTGAACCTGTGACCTTACAATTTGAGAAAAAATGGGGGATCATGTCCAGAACATTAACTATTCCTCCTGAAGGTTACTTAATAATAAATGTAAGATTCTTTGATCCACACAGTTCTTGTATAGTGAATTCCTTTGCCAACATTTATAGCACCATTTCCAGTTAAAAATCTCTCATTAACATAATTGTGGTCCTGCCTTACAAATTTCATGCAGAATCAAGGCAATGTATGCTTTGGTATTCTTAATGGGACTGAAGTGCATGATGGAATGACAATTATATTAGGAGGTATGAGTAGCTTTTTATAACTATGTTGAAAGAGTTAACTATGCCCCATCAGCAATGCTAGTTATGATCAGTAACTTTTATCAAGCTGCATGGCTTCATTACTCACTCACACATCATCAATTAAAATTTGCAGACATATCTTTGCGTGGGAAGTTGGTTGTGTATGATAACATGCAGCAAAAAGTTGGATGGGTTCAGTCAGACTGCATTAAACCACAAAGACCTAGGGGATTTCCTTTCTTTATCTGAGATGCATTGAATTTCCAGCTAGAAAGGTATTTGAGATGGTACCAATCACTTGATATCAACTAGAATGCAGTTATATGAAGATACATGTTCATGAGTCTTCTTGGTTATGTATTTATAAATAATACTGGTTTGATTGCAACTGGCAGTCTCTGCATTGTGTTATTGTACAGAAAATTAGAACAAAACCTCATTTATTTTATAAATCTTTGTGTTCTTGTTGATGCATATTCAAGTGTAGCTATAATCTTAGGTCTTTCCATGGTAAGCACAAGAGGTTGACAACTTTGAGCGCAATAAGAGACAATCAACCTATTCTGGTTTTATGGTATACTTTTAGGTTGTTACCATAGAGACCTCCTGTATAATTCTTTAAAATTCCAAACTCGTAAAGAATCTTGGTCAATATGTGTTAACTAACCACTTGAAGCAAAAAGCTTAATAAATCCCTCACATGCAATCCAGACTATGTTAGCTAAATCACTTGAACTCAAACACAAGTTTTTAGGAAATCGTTCACTGACATCATACTATTCTTGAAAATTCCAAACTTGTAAAAGAATTCTTGATTAATTTGTATTAACTAGCCACTTGAACCTAGAATCCTTATGCATCCCTCGCATGCAGGCTGGACCATGTTAGTTAAACCAGCCGAACTCGAAAGCTTAAGTTAGGAAATGATTCAACAATGTCTATTAGGCTTAGCAATTTGCATATTTGAAGATGTGTTGGCTAGTTATATGTACCGACCATAAAAATCTAAGAATCAAAAATATCTGATATTGTTACATCTACTTCTTAAGACATTCTTCTTGAAAATTTTTACTATAATCTTTCCAAGATTACAATCTGGTTGTTTTAGTTGGCCTCACAATCAATCCAGATGATTTTTACTGGCAATCAACTAAAAATATACCCGAACCTTTTTCTAGTATCAATATAATCTAATTCAAGATTTGAATAGACTTTTTTCCAAGTTTCAAACTCTGAAACTTATCTCGATAGAATGTAAGAGAAATACAAAATAAATAAATCATAGCTCATAAAATTTAAGTACACAAAAATAAATGAAGCCTTGAATCAGTTCGTTGCTCTTGACTAGACGTGAATGCATTTCACCAACTCTCTCAATAGTTGAGGATGTAATCTTTCAGCTCTTGATAGATTAGCACCATTTCTCTTTCATGGAGGTATCGTAGTAGCTACCCATACCCCATGTGGCATGCCTGGAAGCTTATTGGTGCTTCTTTCTCTTCTTGCCCTTGTGGCAAGTTGGATAGAACATCGACCAACCAACCTAGATGGATAGATGCATGGATGTGCCATTAGTGTTCGAACCGAAAAGGAGGTGGATGATAGTTGTCACGCCCCCGGCCCGAGATCGCGAGCCGGGGGTCCGCTCCAACCGCCACACACCCGTAGGGAACTATCCCCACGAGCATGCAAGGCATCTAAACCAAACATCTCAATTATATAACTAAAATAATTCAGCTGAAATAAATGCAATCTTATTCCATTGACTGACATAATAAAGTCTCACAATTCTAAATACGCAGCGGAACAATAAAGATAAAACATCATTTTAAATAAAGCCTAATCTAAGATAACTTGTGCTTCAGTTCTTCTAATCGCTCTTCCATTTTGAAACCCCTGATAGGTTAGTTCTCGGAATCTGTAAAACAACAAGAAATTGTATAATGAGCTAGACAACCCAGTAAGTAATAAAACACCTTAACTAGACAATTCATATAATAACATAAAATATAAATT
>JAOXJJ010000541.1:1281281-1308785 GCA_025769935.1 Phoenix roebelenii
ATTCTCAAGAGTTGAGAATTTGAGCCATGTACCATTAGTGATTAATTTCTAAATGCTCCTGATCGATGGATCATCATAAGAACGGTGATCGATCTGATGAGATCAGTGCACACATCGCTTTTCTTACAGATGGACGAGACTCGAGTCCACAGTGTGGGGACACTAAAATGATAGTGCAGGTGCATGTTAGAGAACAAGGGTACTGAGCGTGACCAATACAAGAAGTTATTTGGATATCTATCTACACGTCAGTGACTTGCTTGATGTTGTAGTAGTGTGATTGGTCCTTTGACCTGCGGTGCTTCGGTTGAGGTTATTATAGTTTAACTACACGTATACATGGCCTCTAGACATATGGGACCTTGTAATGTAGATTGGCTGCAGTAGGTTCACTATAGGAGTAGGGTATGCACCTATATGGAAGCTATCGACCTTGATAGATAAGGAGTGATCCTATGTGATTTATAAGACTAAGTTCGTAAGACCTCGGTCGGGATAGTATGCACAGTGGAGAGAGTTTTCCACTCTCGAACTTAAGTCAAAAAAATCTTGACATATGATAGACGATGGAATTTGACGAGTTGTCCATGACCTCCGTCCTGTAGGGATCCACGATAGAAGGATTGTATCATACGATAACTGCACCTAGAGATTTATCATTCCATTCTGCTGGAAAGCAAGTACATACTGCTAGGTGTCACTGGTGGATGGTGAAACTCATAGGGACTATCTCGATGGTCGATGATCCCTGATGAGTTGAGTTGGAATTGTTACAACCTATTAAAAAGAGTTTTCAATGATATTGCGATAGAGATCGCAATATATCTCACTACCAAACAGAATAGAACCTATAGGGTCACGCACATTAAAAGTATTGACCGATCCGATGGTTGAATTGTGATTATGAATCACGAATAATCAATTTGATTTATAATGAGTTGAAGAAGGAATAATGGGATTTGATTAATTGGACTTAAACATGAATCCTACTTGGAGTAGGATTCCTAGAGTCCTAATTAGATTATGACTGTGAGTCCTACTTAGAGTAGGATTTCTAGAATCCTAATTGAATTAGGATTTCGAATTCGAATTAGAGTCCTACTTAGAGTAGGATTCCTAGAGTCCTAATTTGATTAGGACTATGGATTCAAATTAGAGTCCTAATTGGATTAGGACTAAAATTGAACAAGTCCTAATTGGATTAGAATTTCTTAAGTCCAAATTAATTATTGATCTAATGAATTAAGATGACTCCTAATTGGATTAGGATTGAAGAGTTCAATTGAGTCATGATTCATTTGAGTTCTAATTGGATTAGGACTTGCATAGATTAAACCCAAATTGGTTCACCCTTGGTTTAAGCCTAATTAGATTATGACTTAACCATATGAGGGCATCCTAGTCCTCCTTAGAGGAGGACGAGGTTAATCAAGAGGGAGGGGCGTACACCCCTCCTCCCTTGTTTTCCTTGGTGCGGCATGCAAAGAGGGGCCGGCGCCCCTCTTAGGAAATCAATTAGGAGCTCCTAAAAGTTAGGAGCTCCACATACCTTTCTAAGGAGAAGAGAGGGCAGCACCTAGGGGATTCAAGGCCTCCTCCTTTCAGCCATACGCCACCCTCTTCCTCCTCTTGGTTTCAACCGCAAGCAAGGAGAAGAAAAGAAGAACCCTTGGCGGCCCTCTTCCCTCCTCCTTTTTGGTTCCAGCGAAGGGAAAGTAAAAAGGCTGCATGTAGCCTTTGTTTCTTCTTCCTAGATCCTCCTTCTTCTTCCTCCTCCCAAGCACAATCAAAGGTTGATTCAAATGAAGGAGATCAGTCATCAAAAGTTGTCTCTGCAAGGGAGCTAGCACCTCCGGGAGATAGGAAGCTTTGATCGGTCCTCTGCTTCGTGTGGATATCCGTAGAGGCCGGACGCGTGTGCGGCTTCAAGCGAACCTTCATCCAAAATCACGATCATCAATTTGCGGTGATTATCTACCTGCACAAGATGAAGATCTGATCTTCCTAATGGTTTTAAAATTTTTTAATCCTAATCTATCTACGAACATCGTTTTGAAATACGTTCAGGTGATGAACGCCGATCCCGTGCATGCCACTTCCGCTACGCCTTTTGATCTGATTTTTCTACGGCATGGGCGGGTTCCCAACACTTGATACTTATCAAAGGTTGAAATTTTTCCAAACCTCTTACTCGGCCTACACAAGATGTCTTTTTTGAAGACATACAATGATCGATTTATATGGAGTCTTTGAGGCTTATTGTTGATTGACCTTGGATCATTGTTATCAGTTTACATATGGTGTAAACAATGTCCGCATATCCCATCAATCAATGGTTAGGAGGATGATGGTATGTACCTTGTACCACATCCATCGGTCTAATTGTAGACTTGGCAATCATCTAACTTACTTGATTTGAAAGAAAAGTTGATTGAGATCTTGTAGACCCATCGATTACTTTCTTAACTTAGGAAGGAGGTTGATTGGTTCACCTCTTAGGACAGGTAAGCTTGAGCAACATAGATAGACCATGAAGGGTCTAGTGGGGGCAAGACTCAAACTTGCACAGCAAGTAAAAACCATAGCAAATATAGTGGAGGTAGGACCCATGACATGATTGTCCTACAGCCCATGGGCATGGCAGATATGGCTAATTTAAGTGGAGGTACTTAATACAGCTAGACCTCAAAACTCAGATTTAGAGGCCATTGGTTGGTTAATAAATTAAGCCTGGTATATGGATTTAGCATGCATGGCTGGTGATTAAGTAGAGGTGGTGGCACCCATTAGGATAGTTGATGTCAGCCCTTGGAATAGGAGCAAGCTGCATTATGCACTGATTGCACATCTACTACCACTAGGGTGCAGCCAACTCTAGTAGTAGAGACCAGTGTCGATATGATTCCACCAATATTTCTTCTAACAAACATTTGTAGATTAGCATGGTCAAAGCCTATCTTGGGCTTGGATATCAGCTTGAGGTTGACCAAAGTTTATCCTGAGGACTCTACAAGGTAATATTCGACTTTGCCCTTCTTATAGGGTATAAACTTTAAAAGTCATGCTTCATAAAAATCTTGATGCTTCCATACTAAAGAGGTTGATGGGCCGATTTGTCTTCCATGTGGGCAGCATTGTTGTTCGAGTTCACCACATGATATATTGGAGCATGTTGTGGCACTTAATATTGACCTTATATCTCCTGCTTTGCCATTGAGGCCAAATATGCCTCAAAATAGTGGCCAATTGGCTGATAACAACATTTAGTCTTGCTATTGATTGTCCAAGTAGAACTTGAACTATGAGACCATCTCCTGTTAGGGACTGGCTGACAGATAGATCATCCCTGTTTGAGGAGCATGGCTTTCAAAGCCAAGGTCCTAAGGAGGAGTAGAGGTAATCTACTCGCCAAAAACTTCAATTTTTAGTTGAGCTTAAGAACCTTGTCCACTTGACTCTGACTGGGAAGTCTAGAGTTCTATAGTAGTATGGTGAAGTTGATTGCCTACCAATCTTGACAACTAAATACCATTTCTCCTTCACTGCAGTATCTTAGTAGCTACCCGTCCATCCCACCAGGTGTGCTAAAAAAGAACTAGTCTCTCCTATGCATAATCTCCAACCATGAGAGGATGGAAGGTGGATAACAAGTCCTTTTCTAGACTATGCGATTGTGCAAGCATGCCACCGATATTTGAAACCAAAAGAGATAAGGATGATAGTGGGTCCTACCACCTTAAGTTTCAAGAAATTTCAATATCAAGGTGCCACTTTTGCGCAGGAGGAGGTAATCGAGGCTACAGATCTAAGCTAAGCATGATAAAGACATACCATGATAAAGATAAAAAATAAATAAAGATAATGGGTATTTGATCGGCCAAGGGTTTTTTTTTCCAGTATTACATTCTGAAACTTATAAGTGGCTCCCATTAATTGTTGTGATATGTGTTACCACTAAACTTTGATACTTGTTCTTACTATTTTGTGCCATATAAACTACTATTGCAATGCATAGTAATTATCTTCCTTCTACTACTTATATATTCTAGGCAATGCTACCACTCCTTCCACGCTCTTCATAGTGTTAAAATAGGTACAATTATTTGGTTTTGATACTTATTGGTTTGCATAACGTGCACCACTATTGTTATTCATGATAATCACCTTTCTTCTACTACCCCTATATTTTTGGTAGTGCTACCATTCCTCCACTTACTGGCTAGTGATAACCACTGACTAGCCACATCTTAGGTTTTGCTCCATCAAAGACCTCACCTTAGGCCAAAAGTTCAAGGCCTCTTGGTCTACACCTTGGTTAGTCAGCCTGTACCTTTAATATATCAGTATGCACCCTTGGTATATCAGCCTACATCCTTGGTGTTTCGGTCTAAATCTATTTAATCTATCGACCCATACTCTTAGTGTACAACCTGCGTCCTTGGTGCATTGACCTATTTCTTTGATATTTAGTTGGAGGATGGCATCCTTCTAGTAGTACTTGGCCAACAATCCTATTATTTGCCTACTTCAGTCTACTTATCAAATACAACCACAATTTACTTACTAAGTAATTTGGCTTGTTGGCTAAGTACAACTTTAACCTATTGGCAAAATACTTCACCCTGTTGACCAATTCTTGGTCTGTACCTTGGTACTGATGAAGGTTGACATCCTTCCAAAATCTCTTATTCAGCCTGCATAAGATGTCCTTTTTAAATATCTACTATTAGTCGGCCTATTTTGGATGGCCTTCCAAGATCTAGTGCTGATCGATCTTTGAAACATGATCATCAATTTAGATGTGGTATAAATAGTAGCCAAGAAAGTCATCGTATTACATAAGAAAGAAGACCTATCTATTTCAGAAAAGCTTGGGCAATTCTAAAAGTTCCACAAGTTCTTACTTTCAAATAATTCGAGAAGGAAAGAAGGCAGAGGCTATATGTACACCAATCATAAAAGATGACTCCCAATCAAAAAATAATAAAGAAGCTATTCGAGGCATCTTAAAGGACTTTAACAACCTTACTCCTAAAGAACCACTTGATGGATTACCTCTTATGTGGGATATCTAGCACGTCATCAACCTTGTTCCAAGATCTAGCCTGCCAAATCTTGCACAATTCTAGATAAGCCCAATGGAGTAGAAATAACTCAATTAGTAGGTGGTTTTCTGGCTACAAGGGGTTCATAAGTGAAAAATCGAAGTCCATGTGGAATCCTTCTCTTCTTGTACCAAAGAACGATGGTTCATTGTGGATGCATCAGTAGCATAGCCATCAAAAAATTCACCATGATGCATTAATTCCCCATCTCTAGAATTGATGATATGTTAGATATGCTATCAAAATCTACATTCTTCTCTAAAATCGATCTTAGAAGCAATTACCATCATACCCAAATTTGCTTTAGAGATGAGTGGAAGACCGTCTTCAAAACCAAGGATGGGTTTTATGAGTGGCTTATTATGTCATACGGCCTAACCAATGCTCCTAGCACTTTCATGAAGGTAATGAGCCAAGTTCTGAAATCCTTCACTAGTAGATTGATTGCAGTATATTTTGATGATGTATTTATGTATAGCAAACCTGAAGAACATCTGAGCACATACAGGCAAGTGGTACATGTAATTCGGCAGGAAAAGCTCTACATTAATATGAAGAAGTGCACCTTCATGTAGTCCAAGGTTCTTCTTAAGGTTCTTGGTCCTGTTAGGTGGAGCTGAAGCCGACCTTGAGAACATAAAGGTGATTGTGGATTGGTCCATGCCAACCAACATCCATGAACTAAAGAGCTTCAACGGACTTGTTACTTTTTCCGGTGCTTCATTTGCAATTTTAATACCATCATGGAATCTATTACTGAATGCATGAACTGAGGTCTGCTCAATTGGTCAATGGCAGAAAACAAGGCTTTTGAGATGATAAAGAAGAAGATGATAGAAGTCCTAGCTCCTAGCTGCCTGATTTCAACAGAACTTTGATATCACATGCTATGCCTCGCATATGGGCATAGATAGAGTGCCCAGCCAAGAAGGGCATCCGTGTACCTATTTACCCAAAAAACTATAGACGCTAAGAAAAAACATTGCCTATGATATGGAATTATATTCTATTGTCAGAACCTTGAAGTACTATTCTATGGATAATTGTAATATTCTAGCAATTCCCGTACTTTCTTTTTGAAATAATGCTTAATATTTTTCAGATTCAAAGAAAAATATTATTACTACAATATCACCAAAAACGACACCTAAATATTAAGGTTCTAATCAAATTAAAAATTAGCACCACATTCTGCCTTTCCATGCACGTCAAGTCACTTTAACGATTTAATTTACTAAGAAAACATCATCTAAAAATTCTCAAATTTTGCATGTTTAATGAAACGTGAGTTAACAGTTTCCAGCAAAAATATAAGATTAAAATACTTACACAATAACACAAAAAACCCTTACTCTTCCCTCATCTGATGCTATCTGCTATCTCTAAAGCTTAGAGTATTAATTTTCACCCTGAACCCTTCAATATTTACTCCTAAAATCAAAAAATTGACTTGAAGAAAGAATTGGAGTCTTACCTTGTTTATTGCTTCAATAGTTTGGTCATCTAATTAGATCCGATCTAATATAATCCTAGGCCTAGATGAGGTAGCAGCGAAGGAGAAGGGGGAGCACTCAAGGACCACAATAGCAAGGACAGAAGGAGACAAAAAAAAAAGCGAGGAGAGGAGAGACGAGAGAGGGGGGACCGGAGAGGAGGGGAGTCAGGCGTGGGTAGAGTTGGGAACGAGAGAGAGGAAGATGCTCGGGCACACGTAAAAGGAGCAGTGAGGAGTGAGGATATCTAGGTGTTCGTGGGAAGCAACAAAGACGTGACTTTTTTTTTTCCCTTATCATTCATATCTAATATAAATATATTCAAAAAAATTAAAAAATAATAAATCTTAAAAATTCTAAACAGCTCCCTCTCAGAACTTCAAAATAATTTGTCATATATAATGCCACCCAATTTGCAGCTCCAATGACCATCTTGTAAAAAATATAGACGAAAAAAAAGGACACCGCCTTACATGCAAACCCTTATATAGACCTAGGTCACAGACACTGGTATAACATTTCCAATCTATCTTCAATAAACCACACAGCAAATAGCAAACACTAGTAGTTTGGAACTCGGATTTTGAAGGATCTCCTTTCATCATTCTCAAGTTCTTTGCACTCGCTTGTTTCCCATTACCTCCTCTCTCGCTTCTTTCTCCTAATCTCCTTTTCCGAGTCTTAATGACAAGTGCAAGAAACATTAGAGGTGCCATAAAGTTATTATTATGTTCATATGGCAACCATATGAGAGTAAGTGGAATATCAACCCAAAAGTAAGGACAACTTAATCCTATATACAATCTACATTGACGTGCTACATCTCTTATGGTACAATTGGTTTCAAGAACACCATTATTATTCATATGGTGTATGTACATATAAGCTGACAAACCTAGTACAGGATTCATCCATACATGACTTACCACCTGATTTCAGCACCCACCACTTGCAGGCTCAATTGAGCTTAGGAGACCGTTGCCTCTCAGCTGCATGCAGTGTTCCTCAGCATCTGCTTGAGAACAAATGATCACAACAGCTAGGCCATTATAATGGGCCTCTTGCATGATATTGACTGCATTATCAAGAGTCATTCCAGGGATAACCTTCATCAGAACTTGGACAACATACTCGCGTTTGTTGTAGTTATCATTGTGCAATATAACCCGATATGGAGGTGCAGTTTTCCTAGATTTCCTGCAAACCAGAAAAGAAGAAAAACTCAGCAGCCAGTTGTCCAAATCATGTGAATCATGAAGAAGATGGAAAATGGGGCTCTTTGAATTATTTTAACTTCCTGAGCAGGGTTTAATTATCACACAAAATCATAAATCGACATCTTTGCCCCCAAAAAGACAACTTGTTATCAAAGAGCAAAACCTTTCACATGAACCAAATGAACTGCACATAAAGCTGCATGCACAAGGACATCAAAAATATTGGAAAAATCTCAAATTATTCACAATTTTTTCCTTGGCCTAATAATACTTTAAATTACTTACAGGTAATCAGTTAGTCAAGAATTATTCCGATTATTTATGAAATTTGCAACTAATTCACAAGTTACTCATTGCTAAACCAAGAAACACTTGATTTACAAATTAAGGATGCCATATAATGCTAGTGATAATGTTCTCTTTGCTATTATTGCTTTTCATTCTTTTTACTTCAATACTTGACTTTACCAATAAATGTATCAATATATAAAATTTATCTTACATTCGTTATTCTTGTAAAACTTATCTTCCCACCCTTAAGTTATTGAGTTGTGTCTTAACTTCTGGCAAATTCTCCACATTCTATCATAATTCTGGATCTAAGCCTTTAGCAAGACTATTCCTGAGTTTCGAACTTGCAACTATGGCTGCAAGGTGTCATTTTCTAGATTAGCTTTAGACTTCAATCAGCAATCAAATTCACACTGTTCCAAATCAAAGATACCAGGAGACGGAAAATGATGCAGGATTTTTGAAAGCCGCAGACGTCGTTTTGTATGCATGTGCTAGTATCACCACACTGATCAGAGCAACAATGATCGCTTGATCAATTTCCCGCCTAATTTAAACACACTCCACATGGCACATATTGATGTCAACCACATGGATCGAGAAACCACGAGTACCCGACCTGCTTCGTTAGAGGTTGCCTTCAGCTTGTTAAGGCTAGGAAGCCTTAATAATTAGAGAAATACTTTTGGAATATTAGAAAAAAAAAATGCTCTATTATGCTTGTTGAAGTTCCAGCAAATGTTTTTCGCCCTTGTTGGCTGATTTCTTCTGCAATGCCTTCCATAGATGTCATTCAACTATCAGCAGAACAAGAAATGTATTGGCTAAACCCCAAACTCTCAGTTACAAGGCCATGCAGTGTTCAGGGTTGTCAGCTTGGCAACTTGTATCTTTATAGTGCTTTTGCTCAATGGGAAGCTCCTCTTAAAAGTTATGGCTTCTTTCAGGAAGTTTCAATCAGTCTCTCTAAATGAACCTAATGTATCCAATATCGATGTAGCACACAATGAATCCTTTTGATTTGGTTGTCTATGGGATGGAAACTTGCATAAGATAAGCTTCAAACTCAGCAAACTTAAATCTTCAGCAGATTAATCAAATGTAATCAATGAATTAAAATAGGACTGACAAGAAATGTCTTCACACTAATGCTCTCTCGTTATAAATAGAAATAGCAAATGAACTACTGTATATTTCATGATTTAACTCATGACCATATTTTATTGTCCATGAAGAATCACGTATAAATTATTGTTACTCATTTTCCCGCATATTTGTCACCAATTTTTAATACATGAAAACTGAAAAGACATTGCAGTGGTGGTATGAGGTGACTAGTTTGTAACTAATAGTAACATCTAAAAGCAGAAGTACATTATACATATGATGAGATATCATACTAATTATTAAATTTTAACATTTTTGTAATTCATAGTAATAAATAATCAATTGCAAAGAACTTTATTCCTATATTTCATTGTATCTCATTCTTTACTCCCGAAAATTAGATACCATGACATGCATGTATCAAATTAAAATGTCTATTTCCTTGCAACGTTATGGTCACCAACCCAAGTAACAGCACTTTAGTCATTTGATAATAGATAGGGGATGTTCAAAACTAACAAACAGCCTATCATGAATGTGAGGCCTAGCTTGATCCATTGACCAGCAAACCTAGACCACATGAGGACCAGCGCTTTGGCTCCAGCCAAGAGCCAAAGTGAGGCCCAAGCCCGCTTGCAAAATACGCAAGGTAGAATCGAGGCCATTTTCGGCTCCTCCTTGGACTTTAATGTGGACTAGGAAATTTTAGCCTCTGTCAATATATCCCCTCCACTCCTCATGCATCTAACATCCCAAGTCCTCTCTCTTTCTATTCTTCAACCTCTTTCTTGAGTTTTTCCATCGTCAGCCACCGTCTCTTTGCTCACCATGGACACAACCAGACCTTGCTATAGACAAGGTAATGGCACCTTATCCTCTTCTCTCCCTCACTCTCTCTACCCTAGCTATCGTTGCCGACTAGATCCTTGCTGGAAATCAATCGAAAATGTCGTTCCTTGTTCCGTGTTCGTTGGCCCTCTTTCCCTCCTTTCGAAGCCACTCATTGATGCTTCGCTCCCCGGCCGTCTCTCCTTGACGACCTACAGCCAGCGTGAAAGCTGTAACTGTGAGTGAGCAGGCTGAAGCTCAATTCAATGCGGAGGCTTGTTTCAAGAAGTTGATCCCCTATTTATTTATTCCTTTCTTTTTTTTCACTTTCGTCGACCACCCATTGTTGTTTCCTGCCACCGCCACTGCCTGCTACCAGTCCTCCAGCCAGCACCACCACTGGACTCCGCCAGTTCTCCTTCTTCCCCCTCTTCTTTCTTCATAAGAGAAGCCAATGAGAACCCTATTTCTCATGTCCTCTCTATCGCCCCCTCTCTCTTTCTCTCTTCTTTCTCTCTCACTTTCTCTCTTGTGTTCGATGGACCCTAGCAGAGGGACTTTCCCATGTGTCTTTCGGCTAACTCCAAGAAAAATGTCATGAATTGAGCTAGCGATCGCCTAGCATGTCAGCCTCCATCCCAGCCTTCGTCGGCTATCATTGGACCCCACCATTAATAGCCCCTGTCGCATTATTTTTTTTCCAGTCTAACACTCATTTCATGATTTGGACAGTTGGATTATCCCGATTAGACTAACCCGAGTCAATGGATGCTGCCACTTACTAGCCTTGCCCTTCCTCCACCTTTTCCTCATATTTTTCAACCATTACCTTATTTCCCTTACAACCTTCTCTAATTGTTGGTCTTGACTCTATGTAGAGATGCACTCATCAGGACAAGTGAACCTTGGTTGCATAACACAGTAGAATCACCTCTTCATTTCATTCAACTCCAATCCTATGACATGTCTTCATCTCTCTCTCTCTCTCTCTCTCCATTCTTTTGTATGAGGTATTTATGGATGACTGGCACCAGTCATTCTATGGCATTTCTTGTCCATCAATCTTGCTTGATCAAGTCTCATCTTCAATTCCTTTGAAGTAAAATTGCATTCCATATACTTTCTTTTATCCATTGAAGTCCTTCCTTTAGAAATCCTATTTAGCATTTATTTGTGTCCCTTCCTCATTAATCAACAAAGTATTATGCGCGGATAGCATACACCATCAATCAAACATCTCCCATGATAGGGGCTTGGTGTGGAACATAGTCATGCCATAGCTACCGCTAATGCCTATTACACTGCAACATACAAGTCTCCGATAATTTAAAGATACGAGTTACTCACATATTTTCTTCTTATAACCCACCAAATTACTTCCCTCGTTACTTTACTATAAGTTTCCTCCAAGTTAGTAGAAAACAAGTGTAAACTCCTTTTCTCTGTATTTTGATAAATTGCTTAAGTAAGAAGAAAGCTTTTGCTGTCCAATTTCCTGCCATGAAAACAAATTTGTGTACTCTAAGAAGGTTTCCTTTTTCTTAATATTCATTTTATTACTTTCATAACTTCTTTAAGTGGTTAATAATTTTATTTACATGATATTAAAACAGTTATTTAATAAAATATTTCTCTAATCATCTTGGTTTTTCATTGGTTTTAGAATCCCACTAAGTAATCTAGCAAGCCAAGTTAACCAAATGTCTCCCATGATTTTCTTAACCTCAGTTGGCACATCCAGCAATAATGCTTCACATTTTTTCATCTCTTCAAAGCTATCATTATTTCGGTTCACTCTTTTTAATTTATTATAAAGCCTATTTTAAATTGTACATCATACGCAAGAGATACCTATTTTCTCATATGACTGGATGCATAAACTTTAAAACATATTTCCAATTTATGTCCTTTTTATCAACAAACTTTATTTAGACATGATGGTTGATTATTGCTCCTAAAACTATTATTGTGTTAGTTGCATAACTTCATCTATAAGCATGATATTTCAAATGCTTCTACAACCTTGTACTCATATCACAAGACATCCCTTTATAAGGCTGCCCTGGAGGCTTGTATATCTTATAATTCTGTCTAGTGTTAGAAAGGAGAACTTTACAGTAATATGCATATATACAACAAACATGCTTGTATTAAAGCGCCTACATAAATCTTGAACCAAAAGATTTCTCACAACTAATAAAAGAAATAGATGGACATTGTATTTGTTTGCTAATTAATAACATAGTTGTATATTTACTTTCATTGCTGGAAATATCAGCACGGCAATTAGTAATATTAGAACCATAACTAATTAGTGTCTTTTTCTTGTGTAGCCCTTTGGCACAGAGCTCAAATCTAGCCAAGCTGGAGGTCAAACGTAAAGTGCTTCACTGTGGATTGGCCATAATAATGATTGTTCCTTATCATGTCGCAAAAAAAAAAAAAACAAAAAAAACATGTTACATTGGAAAATATTTCTGAGTTGTACATGTGGATTAGTCACTTCCTTGAGCCAAATTGTTTCAGTGACACTAACCTTCTCGAGGAATTTGGTGGGATCTAAACTTGTATATGTATTCCTTGTGTGTAACCTTGTTTTGCAGTTCTTCATAACAATGCTTGTCCATGGGGTAAATCTGGCACTTGCTCTGTTCCATTTGTTATTGTTATTGCAACATTGTCCTACTTGTTGGTTTTGGCTGTTATTAAATCATATAAATCTCCAATTTTATCCCTAAAAAACTATTCAATAGTTATGAGCATACATGCATCTATCTTGAAAGAAGCAATTGGTTAACTTAGTTTCTGGATTTGATAGTGATAATATTAATTTCAGTTCTCAGGGTGCAAGATGCTTATTAAGAGTCCTGTGGTGCAAGATGCTTTCATGATAACCTATAAAGCTCAAAGCATCATGTAGCGCGTACAACTGAATTGCATATAAATCTTGCGTAATAAGGAATCATTTTAGCTAACAGGTGCCAACAAATGCAAAAGAACCAAGCTCACTTTCAGTGCACAAACCTCAAATCAAATTCAGATTCACGACCAGGAGTAGTTTTTTCTATGGTTGGCCTTTCCAGCAAACCACCTCCTTTGCCTGGTCCTGTTGCTAATATTGCTGTAGGAATGCCATGGTTTGCACAATGCCCTTTATAAAGAGAGAGCCTATCCCCTGTATGACATGAGAACAACATGACACAGCTAGCAAGTACTAGTAATCCATGAATAAGACTTGATTTGTGGGATTAAACAAGCTTGTATCTCGATCTCTTCTGTGAGAATTTTCAAGAAGGTGGTTACTGTCATAAATCTCAAATCAACCAGAGATTATTTATGAGAAGCTCGTATCTCATTCTCTTCTATGAGCATTAGTTCCATCTTTTCTTCAAATCCACCTGATTGTGCAGTCATAAACATCTTAATTTTTTTAGCATTTGGAAAACATTTCCTTAATTAATGAGACACTGGGAGAATTTATCAGGTAAGAATTGTAATTATGTTGGCAGAATACAAAAACTAGCTTGTTTCTATTATGAATGATAATCTGGCATTGGTGCCAAAACAACAAGGTTACTAGAGACATTCTCTGACACAAAAGGAATGGAACCCCATCTCAATCAACCCATTTTGGAGTAATCCATTTTGGTGTAAGTAAAAATCCAATCAAATATATTTATTGGATGGTTAATAGCTACTGTTTTAGCTTTAAATATGTGTTCATGAATGTGGAAAGTGACTCACAATTTCTAGGTTTATTAATTATGGTTCATGTGTCTCTTAGAGTGTATAAAAGCAGTTATTTTATCTTTCGAAAAGCTCTAATGTATCAATATAAGGCATATGAAGAGCCACACAATGTCTATGTCAAACCATGTCATTGAGAATGAAAGCAATAAAGAATTGATATGTTTGAGTTTATGCCTATCAGAACCTAGCGGTAGGTTTCACTTGTTACCTCCATTCTCCTACTTTCTTCTCTCTATCCCAACCCATTCCCCTATTGTGTTTAAAGACCTACAGTTTCCGCATCACTGTCAACACAATAAGCTTTAAATGCATAGAAGTTTGAAGGCATATATGCAAATGCTTGAAGATACGTTTCATAACATAATAAATAACATTCTTGCACTAATTATATCACATAGATATTTACATACACATATATACATACATATATACACATACATACCTATGCATAAATGCCCAAGGTTGAGATAAGAATCGATGCCAACTTTAACTATCCAAATGTTGAGATGAGAATTAACGAAGGCAAATTGACAATAATATGGAAAAATCAAAACAAGCAAGAAGAACAAGATAAAACTCATGGGACTTCATTCATTTTTTGCCTTCAACTGAAAATCCTAACTAGATTTACTGCCCTTGGTCATCAAAATTTGCATTTCTTGCCAAATATTATCTTAATTAAAACTAACTTATAGGAAAGGCATTAATCAATAATAGAAAATTCCATAAAAGTTGCTAATCGGATAATCATTTCAGCTTTAAAAAAATCAATTTATAGTCAAAGAAGCCATTTGGATGTATCAGTAAGTCAAAATTTCTGTAGACATGCATAATTTTCCAGGCTTTGTAGCTAGGGATATGTGCCACAAAAATCATGTTTATGTGTTATTTAGAAGCTACTAAAGCTAGCCTCTTCAATCAACTGAAAATAAGCAGACCAGATCTTTCATTATCGTAAACTCAAAAATTGTTGCCATATGGAGAATTAAACTAAGCATAACATCATTAGATAGTGTTTATTCTAGGAAAGACATATTTACAAATTGGGATCAGAGAGGGTGCATGTAATGTGACATAAACTATCAAAACCTTTTCCATTGAGAATTCTCTTGGAAATTGTGGACTTCTAGAATAGGAGCAAAAAACCATCATTAGGAGGCACTTTGTCCAATACTATTCAAGTGAATTGAGGGAGATATGTGGCTTTTGTTGGGTTTGAAGAATAGCTAGGTAGAATTCAAACTATGGTTGGAAAAATCGAATTCAAGCTATTCCATCTCCTTAATATTCATTTAAGCAAGAGTACATATGTCCAACACTAGAAGGTTTCTCCCTCACAAGCCACAATTGCAATTATACCATCTAGAATTGAAAGCTCAAAGTCTTGTTCCTCATTACCCATTTTTAATATTTATTTACAACCTTTGGTAGTTTAATATTTCAAGTAATTAGCTAAAAACACCAATTCTGTGCATTCAAAGCTAACAAACAAAATAAATACTCCAATATTATCTACTACATGCTTTCATGGTACGTTGTACCGATTCAAACCGGGTGGTGCAGCGTGTACCATACTATATCGGTTCGGTATCAATATCGCTATCTGGTACGGATGGCGTACCGACACTCGGTAAGCCAAAAAAAATTCATACCATACCATATTGTGTCGACACTGTGCTAGTGTGGCACCGATATGGGGTCTGGTATCGAGACGGCGAACCTTACATGCTTTCTTTACCTTTTTTCATAGTTTTACTGCTCATAATATTTTTCCTGATTGTTTGCTCAAAACTCAAAACTTTTTGAATATAAAAGTCAATATGCCAAACCCAGCGAAAACAAGATAATCTTCTGATAGTACTCTCCACTTCCCACCGGGGTTCCCCGGCTTTGCTTGCTTAGCCGGGATAGAACCAGCGCTTAGGTTGCGGCTAGGCGCTCCGGTTGGAGCTCCGCTCTTCCCCTCTCCCACCCTTCGTGTGCTATCATTTTATATTTCTATATTTGTTTAGGTTGACTTTAGGTCGTTACTACAACCTTTAGATGGGATATTTTTAAATTTTATTCCTTAAATGCAAATTGATGAGTTCAAGTCATGGTCCAAATGTAAAAGTCGATGGCGAAAATGGAGGTGTAATCCATAGCAAAAAGGCAGTAATAAAAAGAAACCTTCACCAAAATCAGACCATTAGAAACTTGAATATTAGACCAAGACCATCAATTGAGCAGTTATGACTTCTCACGCATCAAGAATCATTAGAATAAAGTCAAGACAAAGAAGTATGACTAATAGGCATTTCTTGTGATCAGCCATGCAATGGAAACAAAAGTACTAGAAAATTATGAGTTTGCTACTTATGCCGGATTCAAGCCTATATTTTGTTCATAAATTCATTTTGGTAACTTATAGGTCAAAGTTGGTACACATGAAATTGGAACCGAGGTTGTCAGGCCCTGAGATTGGAACTTTCATGAATTTCAAAGAAGTATCCATCATAGTTAATTCAAAATGTCCTTGAAATTTTAAAGTCCTCAAAACAAGGCATATGATTCAAACATGTATAACTAAACACACTATAGCTTTTGAACTTCAAGAAACTAAACATAAACTGAAATATTGCATAGACCACTTCAAAATCAATAAGTCCAAAAGGCAGCTTCAAATATGTAAATCCACCTTATCAGAGTAGGTCTATTGAGGCTCTAACAAATCAATTATATAAAAGAAAAGGTGAGCCAAAAAGCTCAACAAGTAAACTTCTACCATGGTCAAGAATTTAAGTTTCTATAATAAACACTGCCTAAATCATAGGATATAAAAAAAAACATCACCAAGAGTCCAAGTGTGTTCACTAAAATACAACCAAAAGTTCCAATCAGATAAATGTTTAATATGAAAGCATCAAAACACATGATTATAAAGAAGAGGTAAGATGATAGATCTTGAATCATAAGACGAATAAATTTCCAAAAGTTTAGGAGAAAGTTTACCTAAACACTTTAATAATGAAAATTTGAAAAATCACAATTCTCTAATAAGGAAGAAAATAATATTACATGGTTGAAGTACATTTAACATTAAACTCGGAATTTTTTCACATAGTTTCACATTTTCTTATAAAATTCACCTAATCCCTCAAGGATACTCCTTATCCTCGTTACTAACACAAATGAGGCCATTAATTATCCTTGAGGTTCACTCATACCACCTACACAAGGTTTCACATATACCACCTACCTAGAGGTTCCTCATTAATATTAAGTGAGACCAATCACATACCACCTAACTACATGTTCACATATATCCCCATTATTAATCAAGACAAGGCCACAATTATCAAACAACCACAGGTTTCTCATAAATAAATAGAGCGAGGACACTCATATGCAACCTGTCTATGGGTCCACTTATATTCTTTAATGAAGACATTTATATTATATTTGAAACTATACTCACAAATATCAGATGGAACACTTATTAGAAATTCCAACAAAAATACATGTACCTAAAATAAGTTATAGCGAGAAGAATATCTCAAGTTGAACATAAGTTCAAAAATATCAATTAGAAAGTTTTGTGCAATTTCATAATTTCCTAAAGAGACTAGAACATATTTCAAGGCAGCATGGGACCACATTGGAAGTCAAACTCCTCAAAATATCAATTGTAGAGTCCAAAATTCAAGGAAACCCTAATTTTAAAAAGTGATTTTGGAGTATCAAAATATTACTTGATTCAAAAAAGATTTGAAGAATTGAATTATCTCAAAATTCAGATGCAAAACAATATTTCTAGAGAGAATTCAAAAAGAAGCAGAGTTTAGGATTTCATAGTATTTCTAGGTTTGAAATCATAATCACCTCGAATTGAAGAGGCATAAAGGAATGTCATGAAGGAACCCTAAATATTAAAATTGACTAGAGATGGGAAAGAGCATGCAAAGAGATTGGAAACAACATGCAAACTTGAAAAGAAATATAGAACTCAAAAAGTGAAGCAAACTTAAATTCAAAATATGAAAAGAATCCTTATGAAAGAGTCAAATATATGGGTTTGAGTCTGATTCCAAGACTCAAAAACAAAAGACATAAATTCGAGATGCATAGAAAAGCTACTTACCATTTGACGCCAATGAAAACCAAACCATGCTTCCTTTACTCTTCTTCATTTCTCTTTTTCTTCAGGCCCATGCACCTTTTCCCTTTTCTTCCCTAGGTCTCCCTCCCTTGTCCCCATTATAGGCAAGGCAAGGCGATCCAAAATAAGTGAGGCCCACTAGGTTGGTTGCTAGAGCAAGTCAGTTCCCCCTCATAAGTCAGTTAAGGTCAGCTAGGTTGGGTCCAAGGCATGTGACTTGCAAAAGTAGATAGGAAAATAGGCATAAAGGATTGTTTGCATGTAATATTGTTTGTTTAAATGTCAATACCAAAAAACAAGAAGGAATCCCTCATTGGGCTTCAACAAGAATACTTAAAAAATCAAGAATAAAAAGTTGATTTCCTAATTCATTCAAATTCTAGATTTTTGACATTGGAACAAAATAGCACCACTAAAAGATAAAGCATATCTCAAATCATAAGGTCTCATAAATTTTATTATGCCAAAATCCAATGCTTTGATAACAAAATTCATATACATTAGTCTCCAAAGCATGTCACCTGAAAGGATGGTAACAACACTTAGCATCTTGATAGACCGATTCAATTTCTTTTTTATTTATACGCCACATCTACCTATTTTCCCATGTATAGTCAGTAAAAGAATTTAGTTTTTATTCTGGTTTTTGCTAGGCCTATTGAATTTTAATTTCAGTAGTTCCAAGAAGTTCAACTTTAGTTTTAAAAGTCATAATAAAAAATTAATAAAAAAGGGCATAAAGTAAGAGATCAAGTAACTTGTGAAGTTGATGATGTCTTCCTATCATCAAGAAACTGGCTTGAGTCTCACTTACAAGCAAAGAAATCAATGTACTCCTCCTTTTATGTAGAATTCGAGTGATAGAATCGGTCATGATTGGAGCAGTGGAGACGATGAATTCCTCCTCCACTTATCATGATTAATTCTTTTATCATATTGTATCATAATCATTCTTGATCAAATCCATTTAGTATCTCCCATCACTCTCTTTTTACTTCCTTCATATCAATTGATCAGCAAATTCTGAATTATCTTACAAGAAGCATGAAAAGGACCAGGTAAATCAATATAATGATTAATTACAAAGAGGGAGTATTTAAAATGTGCAAACTGCAAACACTACCCCAACTACTTGGGTCCTCTTAATCAACCCTTCTTCACCATTCATCTTTCCTATTGCGGGCTACTTCCACTCTCACCATAAGCGATCATAAAATATGGTTAGCGGTAACATAGTAGATGCGGAGATTATAGTGGAAATGTAGTATGCTAACCATCGATTATATTAGAAATGGGGTAGAACGAATCAATTGTATTCTCACAAGAAACAGCGTAAGGAACCCGACAAGTGACGAGAAGAGAGAACATTAGATGGGAAAAGAAAAGGTGGGGAAAAAGCGGATGGTAACCTGATTTGGGGCTCAGTACGTGACTCGGCGAGAGAGCGATTCTACTGCAGATAGCCGTCTCCATTAAAATTGCTGAGCCCACCCAACGCCCTTCCTCTCACCTTTCTCGCCGCTCGCTCGCTCCCTCCGCGGAAGCAGCAGCGAAAGGAAAATGGAGAACGTCTGCCCACAAAAATTAACAGGCAGAAATTATTATTGAGGTTACGCCGCCCGTCGAGGACAGAAATATCGGCTGGCTTCCCCGAGGCTCGGACCGATTGATGACCGCGGAGGTCCTATCGGGCTAGAAGCCTCGAGCCAACATGGAGCCCATCGGGTTGGGTTGCGACGGAGGAACCAACTCGGGCCGGGCCGAAACTTTAGGTCGTTATCAGTTATGTCTCAAGCTAACCACCTCATCAGTAATCAACTATTACACCTATTGGTTAAGAATTCATTAATTGATGGATTCATTAGCTAAGAATTTACTTGAACCAACTATTGTACTGGTTGACACAGGTTTTTTTTAAGCAATTTATAGAGCAAGAAAGTAGTTTCAAATCGTCCATCTTGGCCTTCAATTATGCATGCCTTTTACATGTTTTCAGTCTTGTCATATAACTTTGTTAATTATTCCTCTCAAAATATTCTTTTATTTTCCCCCCATATAACTTTTTAATTAATTTTTCTCTGTCTTTCAATTATTTTGCAGGACAATATTTTCAATTCAAGTGAATGCATGTGCTTTTTAGTTTTTGTGTTTTCTTTACCTTTATTTTTTGATTCCCTACACTTTAGGATTTTGAGTTTAAAAGCAATGATATTTCATAATTTGATTCTCAATGTGGTCTTACCGAACAAAAATGGGTTATATATTTCTTTCTCATTTTTCAGGCTACGGTCTCCTTAAACTTTGCACATGCATTGCATATACACATTATTTGGTTCTTGTATCCCGATATCACATTTTCTTTCATATCTACACATCAAATGAAAACAGAAAGGGAATGAGACATTATAATCATAATCTTTATATATATATATATATATATATATAATCGAAGGTCTAAAAGTTTATAGTTGTTGCTCAAATTAAATTCGGCATCCAATGAGAGTTTGGGTTAGAAATGTGGGTCTATACAAAATGCATATGATAGCATGATTCATAAATTTAAGTCAAGTGCAACTTCTGGTGTGTTACTGTTACTCGTATTCCTCTGAATGCTGATGTGAAAGAGGCCAAGCATCCATTATCACGTGAAGTAACGGATAATAATTCTATGCTTAGAAAATGACATTTCATTGACCGATCATGAACACCAATCAAGCACCAAATAGGAACTTGAGAATTTTATGAACCAATTCTCACCATTTGCATGATGTCAGGCTGAAGGAAAGAAAAGGCTGAAAGCAGCTGGCAAGGTTGGAGTACCAAACGAAGCCTGTGTGGCTGTTCGGAGACTAGAGAAGGAAGTGACATGATATCCTCTGTAATCAAAATCAATCAAAGAGCCAAACTAATCGTCTGTTGCTAACACCTTTTCTCACCATCATGTGCCCAAGAGATATCCAAGTTCCATAAGAAGAGCATTGCAGGCTTCTTAATTTACCTGTCATGCTTCTTCCCGTATGCTTGCAGTTAAAGGGCATTGAACGCCCTGAGTTTCTCGCTTGTTGATTTTTCCACTTTTATCAATTGCTTGCAGTGAACTTTTAAATGTCGCATCTGGAGGCCAGCTGAACAATCTTTTGCTTGGCCAGAATGCTGACTAGTTTCTAACTCCACAAATACACTTAGAGGGACCAAATGAAGCATTTTCTAATTTATATGCATTATTCATTCCACAGCTTAGGGAGTATGAGCAGGAAAAATCTTCAAATTTTGATTACATAAAATGAATTGTCAATCTCTGAGATTGATCCAATCAATATGTACTTTTATTTGAATAAGAGTTGGATATAAGAGTTGGATTCTATTAGCTTTCCATAGTGCAGTAAAATATTTATTATTATCATATCGATTATTTGAATAAGAGCAAGATTCTATTATGTTCTCATTTCTCATACCAAGGATCAAGAGGATCCTTCTCACACCCCCAACTTGAACGCACAAGCTAGAGACATGGCAACATCTGTATGCATGTAGAGCTAAGTCCCATGAACATGGAAGGTTTCAACCTGTAATTCAGTCCCAACATCATTCCTGAATCATACAGGCAGGGTATAATTATTAGAGTTGTCTAAGGTCTCCTTTAGTAATTCAAAATACATGTAAAAGTATTCATGGACAATGAACAACAATCCCACAACTTTCTAACACAATAAACCCAAAATTTGTTCACTGTCAAACAAGGCAACAAAACAGAAATTTGTCATATCTCAGTACCAAAATTAAAATAAGCAAGTATTGGTTCTACAAATCAATTTCTCAAATCTCTAACTTGCCAAATCCTAAGGCTGCATTTAGTTGTGGAATAAAGTTTGTTCACCAGCCCCAAATGTTGTTTGCTTCATATCAGCATAAAAATTGGTTACAAGCTGCTTGTATAAAAGTGATAAACAAAGAATAAGTTATTTGCGTCAAGTATTAGATAAATGTTATACAAGACAAATATTCAGACAATTCTACATATAGATAGGAAATGCACATTGTCCTTGAACACAATTGCATATAAAGAAAGCAACAAGTACCATGCAGATGGCTAAGGCATTGCCTTTAATAATACCAACTAGCATACTAGTTTGTGGGGCAAACTCTTTGGCAGACGAGAATCTCTAAAGTGATTATAAAAAAGAGAATATCAAATACTAAAAAAAGTTCCAGAGTGACATTATGAGAATATAGGCCATGTGCAAATTTGCGAAAAAAATCATGGACATACATTAAAGTTATGGTAGGTGATGATGAACAAAGAATAAAATGGCAATTATTATGGGGGAACCAATGGGATTTAATAGATAAACCATAGATGCTAGAGAAAAGGGAAAGAAAGAATTCAGAGAGGAGAATAAACTAAACAGTTACTATTGACCTGCAAAAGCATATGATAGACTATCTTGAAAAGCAATCTTTTTGATGCAAATGAAAAAGAAGCATAGTTATATATGTTCGCATCATAGAAGGAATGGCATTAGCTTAAAAAAAAGAAAAAGAAAAATGTCACAAGCCATTGATACAAGGTGAATTCTTGGTTGTAGTGGTTCCAACCCCATAATCTTCACCTATATCATGAATGAAATCAACATTTCTAAATTGCACATTGAAATTTCAAGGGATATTTTGGAATTCAGAGCTGTAAACAGTCAGAGAAAAATAAAAATGTAAACTTACTATGGGTAAATTAAAAAAGAGACTTCTATGGTGAAGAGATACTCATTGGTGATCCTTTTTGATACTTCAGAGACATGTCTAACAGGAAAAACAGAAGTTTAGGAAAATTGGAAGTTACTTGCCCAATGTCATATGATTGTTGTAAACCTTTGAGACTTGAATAAGGATCTTATAAGACAATAATGAAGGAAAGAGTGTCCAAATCCAGAATGTTGTATGGACTGGAATATTGTGAAGAAAGAGGGTCCAAGCAAAAATTATCAAAGAAAGCAAAGATCAAAATATTGAGGTTGGTATTCAGTGGAACTAGGAAGAATGCTGCAATTTATGAATAAAATGGTGGAAAATCGACAAAGATGCTATTTAAACATTGCAACAATGATTTAAGAAAGTCTACTTAAGGAGTGCTATTCAGACTTGTGACAACGGGGAAAGAAAGAGTTGAACCTAAGATAACATGGATGGATCTTGTGATATCCCTTATCAAGAATGAATTGCAGAAATAGATTCACTAAAGCAGGCCAATTATAAATGTAAAAATTACCAAATTAACTAAACTTATACGAGAACTTCAAGCACATATTAACTTCAGCAAAAGTTCTGAAAGTAAGGAACTTTTTCTGCATGCAGGAAGATGAAACAGGCATATGCAACATCAAGCAGAAATACTTTTCATCAAGCTACGACACCATTCCAAAGTCATATTCTCTATATTTATTTGTTTATTTTATATACAAAATTTGATGTGTTCTCCTTTGGAAAGCAATGAAAAAAAAACAAACTGCATTACAGACACTGCACTCCTCCGGTCAATAAAACAAGTCACATTCCATATCATCAACAAAATCAGTAGATAATCGGTTGGTCTTCGCTAGCAAAATAATCCATTTCTACCAAGGAAATTGTGTTCATATAAAACAGAATGAAAATGTTTCATATAACTCAGCAAGAGAAGTACAACTCTAAAATAATTATACAAGAACAGATGATCTAAGCGAAGAATTGAGATACAAACATTCAACACACTTAACAGATAGATTAAAGAAACCAAAGGAAAACAGGTTCGAGAAGCGGAGAGGGGGTTCTACTGCAGGTTGCCGCCGCTCTGCTGCCAGAGGTTGATGATATCGGTGGCCTGGTTGAGAAGGATGATCATGCGCTTCTGGGAGATCCAGGGCTTCTCCTCCAGCTTGGACTTGAGCTCCTCCCACGCGTCCTTCCTAGGCCAGAAGTAGTAGGGACTCAGCGGGACGCTCCCGTGGCCCGGTATCACCTGGTCCAGCGCCAGCCCGATGTTCTTCTCCATCCATATGAACTTGAGCACCAGCTTCGGCTTTTCCATCGCCTTCACCACCACCCCTAGCTTCTAATCCACACAGCCGTTTCTCTAATTTTTTATAACCCCGCTCAAGAAAGAAATAAAGAACCAAAAGAGTTAAAGCAAGACGTTTTTTTCACCTCTTTTTGTTCTACTTGGACCTCCTCCTTCACAGGCTCCGGTTGGTCGGCATCGGAGGACGTCTCGAGGGCTTCCGCGGCAGCGGCTGACGCGGATTGGCGGAGGGGGGTGAGTCTCTTGAAAAGGGTGGAGGTTATGTGGGGACAGGAAGATGCGAGGATCAGAGGAATGGGGTTGGGTTTGGAGAAGAAGAAGAACGGTTTGGTTGTTGGGGAGAGGATTTGGTGCGAGGTAGGGGGAAAGGTGGATTGAGGGTTAAGAGGGCTCAGGTTGCTGCCTTGAATTGAAACAGAGAGCATTTTGATTTGCTTCGCTCTGCCTTTCGGACTGTTGAATTGGAGGATAGAGAACGAAGTACTTCCCCTTGGGGTGATGCAACCAAACAGAAGGTGGGGAAAGAGCGGCTGAGCAAGGGAAGCGGCCGCCTGCACTATCTTTTATCTCGAGCGCGCCGGTGTCTTCGGATAAGGAGCGCAGCAATGAACCGGGAAGGTGAACCGGAACGCGTTAGAGGTTCGGACCGGTTAGCTGCCTGCACGCCCAAGAATATAAAATTCATAAGAAAGCGAAGATAAACCAATGGTTTGGAAGTATAAAAATTAATTGAAATATTCATCAAAGAAACTGATCTACAATAAAAAGGAGATGTTGCCCCAAAATATAACTCTATAAATGCTTTGTTTCACGCTACGATGTAGCCATGATTGATTTTGTAATGGTGCAAATCATTTGAAACCGAGATCTAAACATCCTTGCCTCATCCTATGGGATATCTCCGAAGAAACCATCCTTACCTCATCTTGGTAATAGAAAGTGTGCTAATTGGAAGGCTCGATTTCAACTAGATTATTAGGTTGGAAGATTTTTGTTAACCCAAAAAATTTGATTTTAATGTTATAAAATATTTAAGTATAAGTATACTAATTGTATTTTTTTGGAGTACTTAAGAATGCTACAAGAGGCAAAAATAGTCTCAAAATGATTTAATCATATAGAGAAAAAATCAATTTAAAATGCTCAAGTTGGAAAGAATTTGACAAGTATTTTTCAAATTTTGAAGTAGAGGAGTCGATCCCTATTTATGAGGAGTCGATCCCTAAATACCCATAGGCTTAGACAGAAGATTTTGATTTTGAAGAGTTTCAAAGTCGACCCCAAAGTTACACCAGTCGACCCTAACATAGTGAAAAAGATTGACATGCTTTCATGAGTTAACCCTAGGTTCAGCTAAGCCAGCCCTACAACAGTCTCAGGCGAAAGATAGATCGTAATGAAAAACAACATTTTTATGAGTTGACCCAAGCAACTCAAGATTCCATCCCGGCAAAACATAAGTTGACCCCAAGATTTGCTAAGTTAACACTAGAATGACCGCGGACGAAAGACAGAAGGAACCTTTTGCGAGCTCCCTGGGCAGACATTGCATAAAATCTATCTGGTTGACTGAAGCAGGGATACCCCTTACGATTCATTACCTCACCCTCTCTGGTTGAGATTTCCCTTCGGATGGAGGTCTAGACCAATGTGCCGGTGCTCGTTATCCGGCTTTCATGTGTAGATATTTCTGAATCGGCTTCTTAATTTGGTTAGTGTGTTGAGTGATGAAATCCTGTTTCTAATTGAGTTGTTGGTGGCGTGTGAGCCGATCTAGCCCTTGATCCAACAATTGTGAGTGCACTATAAGACCTTTCAGCCTAAAGAAGGGCAGTGGGAAGGGAAGAAAAGGAAGTCCTCTTTACACTTGGTAAGCAAGACCAATTTTCTTATTCAAAAAAAATGGGTGGCTTGTGAGAAGGACGAACAAGTGGGTCCGCCCAGTCCTTAAGGCAAGGATAGGAGGCACGAATCAATGTATTGGACGAAATACGGTTCGAAAATGAAAACATATAAAAAATGGTGTTAGTGATCAATCGGATGCGGGTAGAAGCAGTCTCAACAGACAGAATAGTATGGTATACAAAAGAGGAACATCATATATAGTCTAGCCTTTATCTCGTGCGTGTAATCATAAAAAAAACACTTTCTATGGAAGCACACTAGTCAAAAATAATGTTTTAGAAAAAAAAAAAAGACCGGTCGAATTTGAGGCCGGTTGAAATAGAAGCAAGTCCTAAGAACTTCTTGCGCAATTCATGCGTTTCTGTTTTTATGACCAAAAATTGTTTCTTGATTTTCATTTCAAATTGTTCTCTAGATTTTTTATCAATATGAAAGGTTTATAAAACTAGAATAAAAAAAGAATATGTGCAAAGACTCAAATGGAAGCTCTTCTAATGAATGGACTTGACTACATTGTGTTGATAGCTGAAATTCCTCTATTGAAATTATAGAAAGGACGACCCTATATATCTAATACGTACGTATACATACTAACATATCAAACAACAACTCCAGTTAAAGAATAATCATAGAAATCCAAATATTTATCTATCCAGCCATGAGGTAGATCAGCAACTACTCGTCAGGGACCCTAAAATAGAAATAGAGTCGCCACCTAAAAGAAATAGAAAATTAAAAGAATTATATAATTACAGTGGCTATCTTCCTTCAAGTGACAGAGAGGATCAAGAAACCATCGCCCAAAGGTGCTTTCACGAAAGTCAGTCTCCAATGGTAAAGAACTTTCTTCACTCTAGAAGATTTCCAATTGAAATTTTGCAAAAGCGGGGTGCGCCTGCTCTTTTTTTCCCCATGGGATCAATGGTAGATCGATCAACCGATAAACCACGTGGCTCGAATCTGCATCCCAAAAAGATATATAAATATATAAAATAAATATAAATAAATAAAAAAAGTTATAAATAAATATAAATAGTTATAAATTTTGAAATGTCTCGGCTTAGCTCAGGACCCCACTACTCGTTGTATTTGGTTTGGTATAGCTACCGCAATGATATTACTGAGTGTGGAGTGATTGGTTATACCCTTATTTGATTTTGATGAGGTCAAAGCACTTGAGTATATTTTATGTTATACTAATGAATTCAATCTAGTGTTTCAGGCTTATATTTACATATTCTTTTTAAGTGTCTCAAGATGTTGTTCAAAGTTAGTTGGATAACTTTTTGACCCTATTTGAACCAAAGGTTGATTCCCGAGTCGACTCCGGAATACCTCGAGTTGACTCCGTATGGTTCAGGGTTTTTGGTACGCACTCGAGTCGACTTCGATACACTACGAGTCGACTCCGTCTGAGAACAAAAAGATAGACAGAAAGATGATTTTCAGACCCTGTCAGTGAGTCGACTCCACAAGTCCTCGAGTCGACTCCGATAGTTGCCGAGTCGACTCCCTACAGTTTCCGAGTCGACTCCTAAGGATAACAGAAGAAAGACAGAACGATGTATTTCACACCCTGCAACCGAGTCACCTCAGGAAGGTTACGAGTCGACTCCGA
>JAOXJJ010000541.1:1323322-1335527 GCA_025769935.1 Phoenix roebelenii
TCCGAAAAATATTATTCCAATTCACATATCTATTTTTCATTCAAATCATCATCTCGCAAAATTCATAAATCACATATTTTATTCACAATTTATTCGATGCAAAAATAATATTATATAAATGAAGAGTCCAGAAAAAGCAGTTCATTACTTACATTGAACGCGATCCCCAACAAATCCAATTAATCTCACAAATTCCTCGTAGAACCTAATATTCAAAAAAATCATATTTTTTTTTTAAAATTCATCACAATGTATATAAAAAAACTTAAATTTAATATTTTTCCATGGCCGACCCTGCCGAAGTGCCTAGCATCTCGAGTTCGGTTTCGGGTTTGGATTCGGGTTCATACCCGTAAACCACCCTCCTCCGTTTATTTTGTTATTAGTATTATTATTATTCTTCTCTTCTCTTTTCTTCTCTTCTCTTTTTCTTCTCTCCTTCAGAACCTTCTCCCGACTTCTTCTCTTTCCCCCCTTTTCTTTCTTCTTCCTTCTTCTCTTTTCCCGACTTCTTCCCTTTCCCCCTTCTTTCTTCTTCTTCCCTCCTCAGTCGAGTCCAAGGGCGGCCGCAGTGGCCAGCCCCGTCGGCGGCAAGAGGTGGCGAGGTAGACTCGGCCAACCTCGGCTGCCAATGACGATGAACGCGAGCCGACGACAGTGAACACGAGCCGACGGCGGTGAACACAAGAATCCAAACTCCGGCGATTGGCCGGCTCAAACATATGAAGAATCACATCCAAGTGCCAAGAGATGAAGAGAAGAGGAGTATGAACTCTTACCTCAATTCCGGTGAGTATCCGCGGCTTCTTTCTTTCCGGCGGCTCTCTTCATCTTTGGCGGCAATGGAACCACCCGATCAACGGTTCCTTCTCTCTCTCCCTCTCTCTCGGCCGGCAGCTGTTCCTCTTCAAATGGCTTTAGCGGAAGCCCTAAAAAAAAACAGGGGAGCCGGCTTCTTTGGTATGGCTCCCCCCTTATGACACGCCCTCACGTGCGCCGCACGTGAGGCCGAAATCCTTGGGCTGGGCCGGTCTATGGACCGGGCCCAGTTTCAGGGTCTCACAATAGGGTTATGGGATTGATATCCATGAACACTCTCAAATAAGCTCTTACCTGTAGACCTTTGAACAGAATTATTATAAATGAATTCAGCAGTAGGTAGCATCAAGTCCCAATTATCCAGTTTGTCTCCAACATATCTAAGCAAATCACCCCAACTATGATTAAGTGTTTTCGTTTGATAATCAGTTTGGGGGTGGTCTCCAGAGGAAAATATCAATTTAGTACCCCACAATTTTTAAAGTGTCTTCCAAAAGTAACTAACAAACCTGACAATCCCTATCAGCTACTATGGAACTAGGTAACACATGCAGCTTGACCACATCCCTAAAGAACAATTTGGCTGCATGTGAGGCATCATATGTCCTACTACATGGAATGAAATATGCCGTTTTGGGTAATGTATCGACCATAACAAAGATGGAATCATAACCTCGGGCTGTTCTAGATTATCCTAGGACAAAGTTGATGTTCAAGTAGCACTAGTAGAGGGGTATAAAGTCTGATGTTTTATTTCTTGGCTTTAGCTAGCTGATAAGTGTGACACTAGGAAACTATCCCAGCTTCGTCCCTCTTCAATGAAGGCCAATAAAACCTATCCTCAACTAAGGCAATGGTCTTATCTCTTTATAAATGATCATACGGACCTTCAGCATGCATATCCCTAAGTGAAGTACGTGAGATGCATAACCTGTTAGCTCCAAACAGGTAACCCTAATGGATAACGAAGTCAACTTACTAGCTAAGGGGACCACTCTTAACCTCCTATTAAATCAAACCAAGATCAGGGCAGATAGCATATCATCCTTCAACCTATCAAATCCTATAACCTCAGCACTATCCTACTAAGAGCATAAGCTACTTTAGTTTCAACACCTGAATGATGTTTGAGAACAAAGGAGTAGTGATTCAAATACTCTACACACTTAGCATGCTTAGAGCTTAATTTCTTTTATGAGTTTAGGTACCACTATGCTAAGTGGTTAGAATAGAGTACAAATTCTGTGGATAACAAATAATATCTCCAATGATTGAGGGACTAGACCACAATATTAAACTCTTTGTCATATGTGAAATACTTCTTCTTTGCCTCAAAAAGTCTTACTAAAGAAAGCTATGGGATATCCCTTCTGGCACAAAATTGCACATATACCTATCCTAGAAGTACCACAAGCGACCTCAAAAACCTTTCCAAGTCAGGATGCCTCATAATAGTCGCCTTAGTCATCTTTTGCTTAATTTCCACAAAAGCTCAAGTAGCCGTAGAGGTCCAATGAAACTGTCCTTTCGTAAGACAATCAATGATAGGAGCCACAATAGTGTTAAAACCCCTAACAAAGCACCTACAGAAAGAAGCAAAACCATGGAAACTACGATCCTCAAAAATAGATGAGGTTCAAGCCACTCTCTAATAACTCTAACCTTATCAGGATCAGCCGCTAGAACCTAAATGTTTGTTAGCTAGCATAGTTTTGAACTAGGACCTTTGGATTAAACTGCAATAAATAAATGAATACATTGAATAATACAAATATAAGATTGGTTTGAGCCAGAAATGTGCTAGTATCTTATTTTCATGAGTATATGTAGAGAATAGTCCAATTCTTATATTTGTGGCCCATAATAAATGCTAATATAGTACCAAGGTGCAGCACAATTATATACCCTACCTAAGAAGGCCATGAACTCATTCAATTATATACCCTAATCAAAATAGAGTAACAATCTCTCTTCCCCCGCCCCCCCAAGCCCCCTATTCCTCCATTCCCCTTAATTTCTTGGTTTTCGCAGTACATCTTTTCATTCTCTTGTAAGGTCCAATGTGCCCAGTTTGTTGGTCAACCCATTTTTCTTGAGGTCCCTCCAATTAGATTCAGCATTAGGGGTGAGTCTTCAGATTTGAGGCCCATGAGAACATACGATTCTAACCTAAAGAAGGAGGCCTCTTATGGCCGAGAGCCTTGGCAACCATGGATCCCACTAATAGAGGGAGGGGCTGGGGTTGGGAGCTTGGTTGATCAATTCTCTATCTCAATGGCGGCAACCACTCAACCACCAAGGGCTATGGAGTGGTTCATGGTGGAGAGAGCCATCTTTGGGCACTCGTTTGCCTTGCAGGCCATTGGCTTTAAGATTGGATTGGCCTGCTCGAGCTTGGTTTGATTTGGGCCCATCTACGCTTCGGTCACGCTCGGCTTCAGGCTTGGGTCGGGGTTGGGCCTAACTTAGAAAAAAGTTTCTGGGCCTAGGCTCGATTGAAGCCTGATTTTTTTTTTGGGCTGGGCCTAGGATACATGGAAACCCAAGCTTGCCTAGCTTAGTT
This sequence comes from Phoenix roebelenii, assembly GCA_025769935.1. Lineage (NCBI taxonomy): Eukaryota > Viridiplantae > Streptophyta > Magnoliopsida > Arecales > Arecaceae > Phoenix > Phoenix roebelenii. The sequence continues at coordinate 1,326,705 of JAOXJJ010000541.1, forward strand.
CCAAGTCTACTGGTAGCACTATATAAGTAAAAGGACACTCAATCAAGCAAACAAAGAAAGAGCAAAAAACCAACTTAGCAGTAATGCAGCAAGAAAAGGTATTTGATAGACTAAGGAAAATAGAGGAAAAGCCAAGAAAAAGGAGAGGGGGAATGGAGAGCAGGGACTCTATCATCGGTATGGAAAACATAAGGACTAGGAGGACAAGTGGATGCAAAGTAAGAGGAAGAAGGATGAGGAAAAAGGAATGAAGAAAAATAAAAGACGAAAAATAGAAAAAAACCGACATGACAAAATTGATGTTTATTGCCATTGCCTCTATTGCTCACTATCGCCCTTGGAATCGCTAGTGGTTACTAATCTCTCTCCTACAGCGGCTCGGGTCAATCATTGCCTCAATTCTTGGCATTGGTTGTTGTCATGGTACGCCATACAATATTGAGCCGGATGGTACGGGATGTACCGTGTACCGTACCAGTTTGGTACTGATGCTCGGTATGGAGGGCATACCAACACTTGGTGCATTGAACTGGTTCCTGTACCGGGCATACTGATAGAGTGACAAGGTGGCATCGGTACGGGCTCCGGTATCGAGATGGCGTACCTTGGTTGTTCGAATAGAGAAGCAAAAAGGTGAATGAAGTCTAAGGTTTTAAGTTTTCATGGCCTAGGTAACCAAGCCAAAATATGCACCTAGGCACCTATGCAAGCTCCTTTAACAACATTATTCCAAACCTTGCTCAGAACTAAATTGTAATGACTTAAAATATTCCCTGGCCCTTCTTATATCCAGAATAAAACTTTGGAACTAATCCTGCTAGAAATAGGACTCGATAACAACGTAGATATGGTTAGAGGAATCTACTCTAGAATCATAATAGAAACTAAAGAGTACCTGGCTTACTCTGATATGACTTAAATTACACAAGAAGATACCCTAAGTTAGAAGAGCACCTCAAAATTACTTATATAGCTATGAGCTATTGTCATATTTCGATGAATAACTCATTAAACATGCCACATTGCACTTTCATTGTTATGGATACAATTGTCTTTTGACAAATGCATGATGGTGATATGTGTAAGGGTAATATTTCACAAGCTCTTCTTTAATTTCCTTCTGCCCAATAGGAATGGTCCTAGACCCTACATTTATGCACCAAGAGGGCATTTATCTTTGTTCCTATCTTATTTATTTTAGTTATTTTTAACAACTTTGTTTTGAGGGTGAGCGTTGGTGCAATGGTAGGGTTGCTCTATTGTAACCTAGCAGTCATAAGTTCAAAACATAGAAATAGTCTACTTGAACATGGGGGTAAGGCTGCGCACATCTCACCCTCCCTAGACCTTGCAATGGCTGGAGCCTCGTAAATTGGGTCACTTTTTTAATTAGTTTTCTTCATGATTTTTGTAATCAAACAAGTGATACTATTATAATATGGATTTTCGTGTGAAGTGTTGTAGTCCATCTTTTGAAGGGTTCTCAAATAACTATTCATTACTTGAGTTTCTTTGATTCTCAAATTGGTATGATTGAAGGACCAATTTATTTATTGTTCATTTTTTATTGATGATCAAAGAAAATTGAGAAGCATATTCATGATCATTTTTTGTCAATTGCTTCTCTTCTTGTGTTTTAAGTATTCAGTCAATTTTCGATGATGCTTAGAACCTGTCTTTATAGTACACATCACTCAATTACACCCAAACATTTTGGTTTGTATATCATTTATTTATTTTCCACTTTCTTAGAGGTTGATGCACTTGTTTAGTAATGCATATTGGTATCAGTAAACAATGAATAGAATGTTTGTGGACTTTTACTTGCTAGCCATGGAGTCTTCCTTATGATCTATTGAAACCTAAGCTTATAAATAATGCTATTGCTAAAACTCCCCATCTACTAAGAATAGCATTTTAGTTGATCTTCATGCTTTTGTAGGTGCCTATAGGAGGTGCATATAGGTTAATTGATGTGCCAATGAGCAACTGCATAAACAGTGGAATCAATAAAGTGTATATCCTCACTCAGTTCAACTCTGCATCGCTTAATAGACATCTTTCACGAGCTTACAACTTCAGCAATGGTGTAAACTTTGGAGATGGCTTTGTTGAGGTAAATACATAAATGTTGCTTATATTCATTCATCTTAGTTGGTACAACTTGTGTATGATTGATGTTGGTGATGTTGGAACAAATCATTTCTAACAAATTGTTACTTGCATTCTTCATCTTTTTATTGCACGGGGGATGATTTTTCTCATTGTCATATAGTTATATCCATTCTTATGTAAATGATCCGTGAAATTGGAAATATGTCTATATCTTATGTCTTGCATACCTTTAGATCTTAAGTTTTTTCTGGAGGAAAAGTGCAACATGTTGCTTTCTTTTGCTGCTTGGTTATTTTGGAGAGGCAGGAGTGAATAGATCTTTCAAACAGGCCTGTCTTTCTATGTTCGTTCTTAGAGGGGCTTTCATGCTCATGTTGGAGTTCATTGGAAGCTAGTTGTCTCATCCTCAGTCTGTCAGTCATTTTGGTTGTCCTAGCCAACTGGAACGTCTTTTTTAGCATCTTCCTGTCTTGGAGACCCCCCAATACCCAAGGCTGTGAAGATGAACTTTGGTGATCCTATGAGCAGCCGTTGCACTCATGCATGGTGTGGTCTTATCATGATATAAGTTGTGGAGCAATTTATCAATAACAACTTAGCATCATCTGGAGTGTTACATTATCATGGAGGTTGTGTAACATCATTTCCTTATCTCCAACTTGCCTTTCTCTTTTGATTCTCCAACATAACACTTTTGAAACCAACTATCCATATGAAATCAACTGCTTCTTTGTTTAATCTTTAATGCTTGTATATACAAATACCATGACTTATCTATACCTAGAATAATAAGCAGCTTATAGTATTTTTCAAGAAAATTTATGACCTATTTTGATATTTACCGGGCAGTCCTGATATAAAAACAACTAGAAGTTGGGCGGGAGAAGATCACCAATGATCTGGTTTCTGGATTGTTTATAGCTATAGTATTTAATGCCTTTTCATGAAACAACACTGTTTATAATCATAAAGTACACAAAAATGTAAGGGTGATGGCCTGCATTTGTATATATGGCTATAATAATATTGTCTATGAATTCCATGGCTTTACCTAAGCAACTTATGGTTGTCATGAAAACTCATGATACCTTTGCTTTCATTACATACGAGGGTAGCTCTTGGTTTATGAGTCCTGCTAGGGTGGAAACCAGTTGTTAATGATCTTGATAGTTTACAGCTATAACATATGGAGTATAAATAGTTATTTTGTATCCACATACTCGTGTAATGAGTTTAGTGGTGATTAGATTAAATGCTACGTATGAGTAGTTACAAGGCTTTGTATCATATGTAATTGCAGAAGCAAACACATGATTATCTGAACATGTACCCTAGTTTTCAAAAACTCAAAGAAGTATGCTGTTTTTTGGAAAAAGGCTAATGCCGTTCTAATTTATTTCATTCAGGTCTTAGCAGCCACTCAAACTCCTGGTGAGGCAGGAAAGAGGTGGTTTCAGGGTACTGCAGATGCTGTTCGGCAATTTCATTGGCTTTTTGAGGTATCTCAATCTTGTTTCGTATAGTTGGTTTCCAGCAATATCATTGTCTTTGTTGGTAACTCATTCTGTTTTGTTTTGACTTACAGTGTGACATTATTTTTCTATAATGTTGTTTCATTGTATGTGATCTTCTTGACATCCTCCCTTGTTGTAGAAAATCGGAGAATGTCTGTACTACATATAATTATATGTCAAGTGGGTTGAAAAATAGTTATTCATTGAAAATAGAAATACAGCCACATGCAACTCCTTTGCATGAGAACTAGAAAGAAAGAGAAAATCTATATTGGAGAGTATCAATAGATGCAGATAATTAACATTAGCAATTCATTACAACTTTTCCATGAAGATGCTAGTAGTGCCAAGATAGAGCAAATCCAATATGTGAATTCTTCTGCAGTTTAACTAGTACTGATTGCATTAACTACTAAACTGTCTTGCCTTTTTTCAGCTTTACGAATCCTCATGAATATTGTAGCTCATAAATGGGTTTTGCACATATTTTAGGATTCTGATATCTTCATGCCTTTCAAAAGTTAATATTCAAGATTTCATTTTTAATGATTTTAAGGGTTCTTAACAAATTATGCCCTGCAATACCATCCTCTCAATTCATAATAGTCAACATGAAATTCCTTAGATTTGCTTATTGTGGAATCTTAAATCATCTAAGAACCCATGGTGACATTTAGCATGAGCTGCGCCTCTGGAATTTACTTTGCATCAGTCTTTTAATCTTTTGGACAATCAGAGGTTGATAAGATATTATGTTTTCTAGTCTTTCCTAACCTTTTTCTTTTTCATTCCTCTACCATCTTTGCTCAAGTTGTATTTTCAACTGTAGGTGTTTTTTCATTCATTACACATGCCTCAGAAATTTTTCTAATAAAGAGGAACACTAGCTAGACTATCAATTTTTGATCGATCTCCATCAGAAATAATTTTCGTGGACTAGAGATCTATTGATGCTGGAGCATCCTTTGATTCCATAAAGTGGTTAATATAAGCCCAGTAGTCCAACCTTTTTTCTGCTTTATTTGGTTTAGAAATTATTTAGGAGTCTGGTTTATGTATTTTATTTAATTCATTACTTGATGATGTTGTTCACATTATTAGTATGAAAGTACATGGTAACCACTAACCACGAAATTTTAAGAATCCCACTAAGAGCCAAAAAGTGAGATTAGTGAACAGTCCTTGACAAGGTTCGCCAAATCGGTACTAGAATCCGTATCGGTAGCAATAGGTTCGGTATGGTACTGGTTCGGTACTGTACCAACCATGGTCGGCGGAACCATCCCGAACCGTAGGGCGTCCAGAGTTGTACTGGCGGTAGACCGGGATGGTTCCGACAAAGAAAACGAGAACGAGCGACGGAAGGGGAGAAGGAAAAAAAGGAAAAGAGAGCGGAGGAGGGAGGGAGAGGGAGAAGAAGGTAGAGAGAGAGGAAGGTGGAGACTGGCCTGTAGAGGCCGAGGAGCCGTGCCCTGGAGAGGACGGAGGCCGGAGAGCGACCACACAGAGGAGGCGAAGGAGGGGCTACACCTCTGTTCTCCTGTTTTATTCGAAATAGGGGCCCGGAGGGGGGCCCAATAGGTTTGCTGACTTTCACTTATAAATTTCAAAAATAAAAGAGTCCTCCAGGCCCTCATTTCGAACGAAATAGGGACCGGAGGCAGAGCCCCTCCGCCTCCTTGATGTGGCGGCTTCTTGGCCCTTTGCTGGCTCTCCGCCGGCCTTCCCCTTCTCTCTCTTTTTTTCTTCTCTCCTATTCTCCCTCTCTTGACTCTTCTACTATGTCCGTACAAGCCCGACATGGGGCCGTACCGATCCATGCCGTCGGACAATCGGTCCGGGGCCTAGTATCGACACAACAGTTCTTGGTACCAACACATGGTACGGTATGGCATGCCGGGTCGAACGGCATGATCCGACATGCCTTTTTTTAAGCTTTAATGAATAGTAATCAATCTTTTTTGGTTTTTGAATGATTTTAAGTGTAATTTAATATTTTTTGATGTTTCTATCTCCTGGTACATTTTAAATTATACTTGGTGTTTTGGAGTGAATTTTCTGCATCACTATGGCATTGCTCTAAAACAATGCTACCTTGGAAAGGTAAAAACCATGCAAATCTGTTTCATTGGATTTTCTACCCATAGGCTTTGCATTAGCATCTGGCCAAATTCAAAATGTAAAGAAGGAAGCCATTGATCCTAGCTTTGCATGCTAGGAGAAATATGAAATATCTTAAAATTAATTAGTCATATACAAAATATAAATGATCTAATCAATTATATGTATTGAAAGTACAACATACATACCGATATCTGGAATCTCGTTGAGTGGCGTTATCTGTTGTAGATATCTAAATCATTAGTATAATCAGGAGGCACATCAACTCATCCCTTTAACCAAGCGGCATTGGAGTCCTGTACGCTCATTCCATAAGAAATGCGCTTTAAGTTATAACTAGTCTCGGATCTTTTACTGAAGTTTTGGTTCTAAGAGGTATTCTCTAATTGATAATATGCTTGTAGAAGGGCCCATCCGAATATATCGATAGCAAAATCCATCTCATAAGGTGCTCTGGATTGCGTATAATAGTAGCCATTGAAAGTCGATGTCTTAGATACAACATCCATATTCGTATGGGTTTGTTTGTGGCTGCAGGTAATAAAATCCAGCATACTAAGAACCTGATATGTCTATAGATCCTACTCTACATGCAAAGGTCATTTGTAGTTGCATCGTGTATCCTGAATGATCTTGAGGAACCTGTCTCCTATATGCAATCGTATGCTCACAGGCTCTACTAGGTTGTACACCGGTGAATCGAAGACCACGCGACGACCATGTCCCATAAACAGCAGTCTTATATCCTCTATTTCCTTTCTGACCACCAGATCCATGATCAGCAAAACTGTATCGCTTGTCTTCTTGGTCTTTGAATTTGAGTGAACTGACTCCTCCATGCTCTCTATCAGGGTTGCAACTGCCTTTCTTTTTTCTTTCAGGCTATGCTCAACAGCTGCCCTTTTTCACTTCGTGCCCCTTTCTACTTGGCTATGCTGGGAGGATAGATATCGCCCTCCTGATTGAGTCAATAGGGTAGTATGGTGGCCTCATTTAAGCAACTCTCGATAATATTTCTAAGAGGATGTTTCACACAAAAAGTCATATGATGGTCGGCTTCCCATTGACCCTTGTGGCTATGGTTGATGTGTAGAATGTTGCGATCTGCCCATTGCCCTATATCCACCCTAGCCTCACTGGCTATGAAACTAGCTGGTCATATAGGTGATTCTGGCTCATCAAGCTTTGAATTTAGCTGTTGGCCCACAAGCCATCCAATCAACGTCTATTGTGCTAGTACCGGGCCCCAGACTTTGCCCGGCTGCACGGGTTGATACAGTCCTGCCCTGTGCCGTGTTGACCCTGAATCGACACAGTAAAGGCAAAGGAGAGGGAGAACAAGAGAGAGGAAAAGAGAGAGAGAAGGGGAGGACGAGGAAGTCCGGCGAAGAACCAGCGGAGCGCTAGGGAGCCGCCGCACGGAGAAAGCCGGGGAGCCGCCGCGCGGAGGAGGTGGAGGCCGGAGATTCACAGAGGCGGGGCTCCACCTCAGGTCCCCTATTCCATTCGAAACAGGGGCTTAGAGGGGGCCCCTTTTATTTTTTCCAATATTAAGTGAAAGTCGGCAAACCAAGCTTAAAATTTGCAAAAATAAAAAGGGCCCCTGTTTCGAATGAAACAGGGGATCGGAGGTGGAGCCTGCCTCCGTGGCTCTCCGGCCTCCGCCTCCTCCGCTCGAGGCTTCCCAGCCTCCGCCGGCCGGCCTCTTTCTTCCTTGACCGACCTCTTTCTTCCTTCCTTCCTTGGCCCCGGCAGGCTACCATCTAGCATAGGATTATGGTACTCTAGAGATTTTTGTTTTGAACTTATTGCATACTCAGATGCTGACTTTGCTAGATAGAAAGAGCACTAGTGGAACATGTCAATTCTTAGGTGTTAATCTAGTCTCAATGGTTTAGCAAAAAGCAGAATTCAGTTACACTGTCAACGGCTGAGGCCGAATACATTGCAGCTAGAAGTTGCTGTGCTCAAGTATTATAGCTTAAGCAACAATTAGAGGAGAGCCTAGGACATCTGCTCCATCTTCCGTATGAGGGTGCTATACCAGATAGACCGGAGGATAGGATTAGAGCTCTACAAATGATCATGGAGAGAGATGAGATAGACTACTCTGATGATCTGGTAGCTAGTTCCTTCTCTACTGAGATGAGATTGCTTCATAACTTTATAGGTCGGATACTGTTTTCGAAGAGTGGGAGATTCGACCATCTGTCTGAGAGATATGGCGATTGTGGAGCATGTTATTTAGGGCATTCCCCTGAATCTCTCGACTATGATGATCAAACAGATGCGTGAGGCCGTGACTAGGGCGAGGGCTTCTTTACCCTATGGTATGGTACTCACTGATTTTTAGACAGTATGACATTTGTTTAGTTGGAGAGATCTCCGGAGATTTATTGCATATCAACACCTACACTGCACGATCACTTATGCGCATGGGCTACGAGAAGTTGAATGGTCACTGGGTGCATGGAGGTGCAGGGCCACAAGCACCAGAGCCCGATGTACTAGAGCCCGGAGACTCCATTCCAGAGCCCGAGATGCCAGCTGACCATCCTTCATCACATGCAGAGGTAGGACCGTCATCTTTTGCACCTACTGGATACACGGAGTACTGGAGTAGGATGACTGAGATAGTAGCAACTCAGGTGATGGGTCTCTCCGATAAGATGATGAGTCAGTTGGATAGTATTATGGTTGAGGTCAGGGGAGTATCCGCTCAGGTGACGAGCCTCACGGACCGGATGACTACTTTAGAGAGAATCATGGTCCCCCTGGAGCTCGAGTAGCTGAGTCAGAGGTCTCGGCACAGAGCCAGCCAATTCATAGGGCTCACAGACCATTCTAGTCGTATCAGACCAGACCTCCTCTCGCCACCTACACTAGGAGATCTAGAGTCAGATCACAACCATTGGAAGCCTCTAGGCCTACTGATAGCACTACAGGAGCTCATTTAGACTAGTGCCTAGAGTCATTCTAGTTCTCTATGTATTTTTCCTTTTGTTGATTGTAAACGATGTTATCCTTTATGGCATTTTGGATTACTAGAACATTGTAATTTTGGCTTTTATGA
>JAOXJJ010000541.1:1336351-1353532 GCA_025769935.1 Phoenix roebelenii
AATGAAACATAAGAGAAAGGGGGAGTAAAGCTAAAACAGATTTGGCATCAATTTGATTATGATAGGGGGAGCTCTTGGTTCCTTGATACATACTTCAAAATTTGACTATTTTGAAAATCTTGAACCAAAAGCATCTTATGATGTTAAATCAAATCTTTCTTATGAATGGCAAATCAACAATAAGTAATGTTTTGTAATCATCACAAAGGGGGAGATTGAGAATCATAATGTTATTTTGATGTTTACAAAACTATGAAGGCCATATGGAAGTGCCAATGCTATTAACAAACTTAATCAAGTAAATAGACACTCAAGAAAGAGAGAAGTGATACATTCTCGACACATCCTATAATTTTCAGTTTGACCAAACCAAGAGTGAAGTTTTCTTTAGAATTCTTCCAAGGATAATTCTATTAGAAAAACTTGAGAGAAAATCTAATTTTCAGTTTGACCAAACCAAGAGTGAAGTTTTCTTTATAAGGGGTATTTCCGTATTTTTGTTAGTTAAAGAAATGAAACTTGAATGTGCCATTTATGCTAAATTAATTGGAATATCTTTTTATTGCTTTAATGTGCTAAACTAATCTTCATGTGCAGAACAACATGGTTAGAGTCGACCCCAGTTAGTTTGGAGTCGATCTTGATACATTTGGCACGACTTGGCACAATGTGGCACACCTTGAAATACTTGGCACAGAGTTGGAGTCAATCCCAGAAGAAATGGAGTCGACCCTAGCACAATTTGGCACAAAATGGCACAGAGCTTCGGTCGACCCCAAGAAAGCACGAGTCCTAGGTTGAGTTGACCTCAAGAAAGCATGAGTCGACCCCAGCCAAAAGAGTCAGAAATACAAGTCTCTGAAATTTCTGAGAGGGCCGACCCCAGATAATCTTGAGTCGACCCCACTGTAGCTTGAGTCGACTCCAAGAAAGTATGAGTCGACCCCAGCCTAAAGAGTCAGAAAAACAAGTCTGAAATTTCTGAGAGGGCCGACCCCATATAAGCTTGAGTCGAGCCTAAGAAAAGTTTGAGTCGACCCCAGCCCAAAATAAAAGAAAAACAAGCTTCTGAAATTTCTAAGAGGGCCGACCCCAACCAAGCTTGAGTCGATCCCACTGTAGCGGGAGCCGACCCCAGTCTGTGGAACAGTAACTTGGGTCGATCCCAGATTTGCTTGGGTCGACCTCAACACGACTGACAGCATAACAGCTAGTTCTGCAGAAGTACAATTTGAGTCTCCAACGGCTAGAAACGGCTAGTTTCTCCATTCCAACAGCTAGGGAGTGACTATTTGAGGTTGGAGAAGTATTTGAGAGGCACTATTCATCAGGGGGAAGCATCTTTTGCAAAAATCAAGAGTGCATTCAACAGAAAAGAAAGTCCAAGTGTTCATCAATTTGCTTCATTCAAATTCTGAAAGAAGGTGGTTGAGCAGTCTTAAGTGCATTCAAGAGCTCTACCAACCCCTTGAGAAGTGAAGCAACATTGGCAAAGAAGAGAAGAGCAATCTATAAAGCGATAAATATTTTCTTACCTCTTCTTTAAGTGCATTGCTGTATTACTTGCTCATTTAGGAGAGCTTTAAACTCTCTCTACTTATTTCTTGTAAGGTTTGTTGGTGAGCCTGTAAAACCAACGGTGTAGGTTGTTGGTGAGCCAGTAAAACCAACGGTTAAGTTATTGGTGATCCCGTAAAACCAATTGTAGAGTTTTTGGATTGTGAGCCCGGTAAAACAATCCAACTGTAATCCGCGGGATTATAGTGAATTCCCAAGAGGGCGCTTGAAAAGTGGACATAGGTGCTTTGGAGAGCACCGAATCACTATACTTTTTGTGTGTTTGCATTGTGTTATTTTTGATTCCACTGCACCTATATAATTAACACAAGCTAAACTACTCATACATCTATCATCTAAATTAAGGTCCTAAAAATTTGAAAAACCCAATTCACCCCCTCCTCTTGGGTTGTTATCTTGGGCAACACAAGAGTCACAAAATCAATCACACACAAACAGAAGGATATATAGTGGTTCGGTGTACCCCAAGGCACCTACGTCCACTCCCCAAGCGACCCCTTGAGAATTCACTATAACCCCTCGGATTATAGTTGGATTGTTTTTCGGGCTCACAATCCAAAATCTTTACAATTGGTTTTCTGGGATCACCAATTAACCTAACCGTTGATTTTGCGGGCTCACCAACAACCTACATCGTTGGTTTTATGGGCTCACCAACAAACCTTACAACAAGAGTAATAGAACAAAGAGCAAAGCTCGTAGAAGAGCATATAAAACAATTATGAATATCAAAGAAGAGATAGAGAATAGTTATCGCTTTTGAAGCTTCTCTTCTTTGCTAATGTTGCTTCACTCTTCAAGGGTTGGTAGAGCTCTTGATGTCTCTTTGAATCTGCTCAACTACCTTCTTTTAGCTTTTGGAATGAAGCAATTGGATGAAGCACTTCTAGGCTTAGGTTTCCACTTCAATGCACTTCTTGATTGCAAAAGATTCTTTTCCTAATGAATAGTGCATCTTAAATACCTCTCTAACCTCCAAATAGGCCTTTCTAGCCGTTGGATTGAAGAAACTAGCCGTTTATAGCCGTTGAGAGCTTAAAAACTATTTTTGCAGAATTAGCTGTTATGCTGTCAGTCGTGTTGGGGTCGATCCGAGCAAATTTGGGGTCGACCCAAGTTACTGTTCAACAGGCTGGGGTCGGCTCAATGATTATTGGGGTCGGCTCCTGCTACAGTGGGGTCGAATCAAGATACAGTGGGGTCGGCCCTCTCAGAAAATTCAGAGAATTGTTTTCTTGACATTACAAGTTGGGGTCAACTCAACTTTTCTTGGGGTCGGCTCGAGCTACAGTGGGGGCGATCGACCTGATTTTTGGGTGGTTCGGTTTGGTACGCCCCAAACTGGGTGGTTCGAGGCGATACCGCATACCATAGTCCTTGATGGTGCTAAGAACTTTCTAGGAGATTGGTTTGTCCATAAAGAGTCCAAGAGGGTCACTAGGAAGAGCATGCATGCTGGAAATTATGAAGAAGTGATCTTCCGGCCTTCCTCTTCTCTCTATTTCTTGCTGCTTCTACCTCTATCCTCTTCTCTCTCTCTCCTCCCATTTCTTCTTCCCTATCTTTATTTGTTTCTCTTCTTCCTCTTCTATTTCTTTATTTTGTTTATTTTTGATTGCTGATATTGCTTAATTTTCTATCAGCAAATTCTGGATTTCTATATTATGATCTGCTTGATTAATACAACTATCTATCTCTTTTCTTCTTGATATGGCTATCAAGTTCAATGTAGTTCGTAGCAAACCGTATGACTTCTGGTCTCAGAATCTCTCCCCCTGCAAACTTCTTCATCAACGAAAGAACTCAGGTATGGTTATAAATATACCTAGTGATGCGCTGGGCTATCTCCACCGTATGCTGCACCCTACGTGCAAGACCTTGAGACTGGGCCCAATCCACTTGACCGGCCCAGTCATAAGCTTCGGGCCTCACGTGCATCGCATGTGAGGGCGCGCGATGAGGAAGAATTCATCTCGAAGAAGCCGGGATCATTTGGTTTTAGGGCTTCTCCTTTGAGGCCATCTGAGGTAGAGCCGCGAAACCCCAAGTTCCCTTCTGGTTTGGGGGTTCTTCCTCGTGCTGCCGCTCGAGAGAGAGCCGTTAAAGCCAGGTCTTCTTCGGTACGGGTGGTCCTCTTCTTCCATTGCTGTCGGAGAGAAAAAGAGCTGCTGGATCTTTATCGGGGCTGAGATATGAGTTCCTATCCTTCCTCTCCTCCTCTCTTAGTGCTTAGCCGTGGTTAGTGGTTTTGAGCTGGCCAATCGCCGAAACTTGGTCCGAAAATAAGGAGCTCTATTTCGGCCGAGTGCTTTACCACCGATCCTATTCGCCGTTGCCAGCCACTAGGGCGGTTGAGTTTGCCTCGCCACCTCTTGCCGCCGTCGGGGCTAGCCACCGCGGCCGCCCCTGGGACTGATCAAGAGGGAAGAAGGGTGGTTTAACAGATCCCCTAATTTGGAGAAGGGAGGGGTTTATCTCTTCCCCCTCTCTCCTCTCTCCTTCCTCTCTCTCTTGTTTCTCTCTCCACTTGAACCTTCTCTCTCTAGTAGAGAACCCTTCGCAGTGATTTTGGTTGACCCTGGGGAAGGGTCCTGATCCTGAAGTGTCGGGCACTTCTGCGTGATCAGCCCTGGAAGGGTGTTAGAATTCAAGTTCCCTATATTATGATGAATTTTAAAAGAACATGATTTTTGGATATTAGGTTCTACGAAGGATTTGCATGATTAATTGGATCTGTTGTGGATCGCGTTCGCAAAGTAAGTAATGTAACCTCTTTTCTAAATTTATCGGCAAACTATACATGTTTTACGAATTGAATTATCCTTGATTATGAAATTGATGCATGGTGTTATATGTATATTTTTAGAATATTGTATGGTTCTGATTGAACGTATTACTTTTGATATGGATTGTGTTTGATTGATTCGATATCGTATCTTTCGGTCTGGAACACTGAACATAATGTGAGAAAATATAATAACTCAAAATAGATTTGGACTCGCAGTCGGGCTATGTTGAGGATCCTGCCAATAGGGGCTAATACGTTGGTACCGTAAGATGATTAGTCGGTGCTATGACCCTGCCACAAGGAACATGTCATAGTTTCTGGCTGTTGAGTTAAATTTGATAAATTTAAAGAAATTAAGTTGTGAACAATAATTGGGTTTTGACACTGCATGATTTCAAAACTGAAATATGAAACACATAATTAATTGAACTTCGACCTGGCTATGTTGAGGATCTTACCAATGGAGGCAGATACTTGGCACATGATCCATCCTGAAGGACTTACCGCAAGAAGATTAGTTGGTGTTATGACCTTGCTACAGGAAACATGCGGTCATAGCCCAAGATCGACAAAATGAATTGAATATTTGAAAGAATTCGATTCCATGAATAGAATTCTAAGAACTTAAAATAATGTTGATTTTTATTTTATTACTTCATATGCACTTATTTTCTGCATATTATTGTCTGATTTATCTAGTTAGAGTGTTCATTATTTACTGGGCTGTTTAGCTCATTATACAATTTTTTGTTGTTTTATAGATTCTGAGAACTAGCCTATCAGGGTTTTCAATATGGAAAAGTGACTAGAAGGATTGTGGTGCAAGCTATCTTAGACTAGGATTTATTTAAGTTGAACCGTTACCTTAAACAATTGTTATGATTGTGAGACATTACAAGGTTGTGTTAGTTAAAAAACTAAGTTTGCATGTTAGTAGTTTATTGTTCTGCTGTGTATGTAGAACTGTGAGACTTTATAGCTTGAGTTAGTTAATGAAATAAGATTGCATATTATTAGTTGAGTTATTTTAGTTACGTATTTGAGATATTTTATTAAGATGCTTTGCATGCTTGTGGAAAGAGTTTTTTACGGATGTGCGGCGGTTGCCACGACCTTCGGCTCACGATCTCGGATCGGAGGCGTGACATTAAGGATCTTTTTAATGTCCATCATCATGAGGTCGATATAATGTGCAGCACATGGGGTCCAAAAAATATGTGGTCGCCGCTCCATCAAGATCTCTCCTGCCAACTTATATTGCGGGTCATTATCAGTGACGATCCGCACGATATTCTCCTCTTCTACCTGATCAATCACCTCTTTCATAAGTCTGAGGATGTATCAGGCGTCGTGCACTTTATCCGAAGCATTAACTGACTGTGAAAGAAGGTCTTCACATCATAGTATGTCAGAAAGTTGATGCTCCGCTTTGTCGGACCGGTACAATCATCACACATCAAAGTGAGCCCATATGTGGGCCACTTGCTCTTGCAGGAGGCAATTCATTTCTCTAACTCCTTATTGTTGTCAAGTAGCTCACCGTAGATGTCCGGATTTGGAGGATTGATATCGAGACCGACAGCCTGTATGACGGAAATGGCAGACTTTTGTATATACTGTCTGCCACATTCGCTAGAATGTGGCTGAAGTGGACCCAGGATCTAATAGCTCGCCACATATTCTTCTTCTCCTTTTTCCACATTATGTCTACCCTCTGCTGCTTCGAATCTTTGCTGGAAAAGGCATGCAGATCTACATCATGAATTGACGCTCATGGCGGAATCCCTCCGGAAGACCTTTTTCGGCTACCAAAACCATCCAGGATAGATGCAATCCGGCCACATCCTCTGCTGATTGAGGTTATCCTTTTGAATTCTGGATCTTGTCTGCTTCCACCAGAACCGATGCTTGACTCATAAACGAGGCCCAAATCAAGCTCGATGCCTTGCCACCTCCTCCTGCTGCCATTGATCATCCAAGCTCGCCCGCATGACAGCCTGGATCTGTGCCTCCTTATCTGGACCCTCGACCTTCTTTGATTCCATAAAGTGATAGGAAGGTGGCTTTGCGGCTTTGCGTTCCACCTGTCTTCTTTTTGGCATTCCTCTCCTTGGCTGCTTTGATTTCATCAAGGTTCTACTTCATCAGCAGACGGATCTCCGGTGGGCAATTGGGGCACGTAGATACCTCACAGAAATTACCAAGTGCTGTTTTAAGCTGGTTATTCCTCTTTCCTTGAAACACTTGCAGCAATGATTGCGCTGAAACTGGTGCCATTCATCGGGCATCTTCCTATGCTTCCAGTCAATATCATGCTCTGGGAGTTGTCCTCTACTTGATGACTCCATTCCTATGAGGACATTAATTTATTTTTAAATTTTAAATTAATCTTTAATTTTTTAATTATTTTAAATTTACCAAAAAAATTTTGCCTCCAAAATGACTTCTAAATTATGTACAACACACTACAATTTTTTTTTATTTTTGTTAAAAAATTAATTTTTAATTTTTTTATTTTTATTTAAAATATAAATTATATATATTCTGAAAATAATTAATGTCATCATGCACATCGTCCATAGATCAACAACATATAAAAAATTCAAGACGAAATGAAAATATTGGGCATCATTTCCTATTTTTTGGCAATTTTTGACATTTTTG
Source organism: Phoenix roebelenii (assembly GCA_025769935.1). Classification (NCBI taxonomy): domain Eukaryota; kingdom Viridiplantae; phylum Streptophyta; class Magnoliopsida; order Arecales; family Arecaceae; genus Phoenix; species Phoenix roebelenii. The sequence continues at coordinate 1,343,382 of JAOXJJ010000541.1, forward strand.
TAAGCACATTAAAAAAATATTAAAAAAATATAGGGAAGGAAACCACACCTTAATTAGCCTTTGCTGGATTTTTTTGGAAGGGAAACGACGCTCTCTCACCTCCTCAATATTTTTCACATGGCCTTTGTAGGATCCCTACTCGATCCGCCTTCCCTTCCTCTGCTGGATGCCTTTCTTTTCCTTCCCTTCCTCCGTCCTTTTTTGGCTAATCCCTACCCTTTCTTTTCTCAATATTTTTTGGGCTAATACCTACCCTTCCCTTTCCTTCCTCAATTTTTTGGCTAATTCTTTCCCTTCCCTTCCCTTGCCTCGCTTCTGAAATGTCCTCGTTTGGCTTTTATAGTCGAACAAAGAAAGGCCAAACTCGAAGTGAATGGACAACCATGCATTGTCGGAAAAACGCATGGCCCTGTGGCACTTTTGGCCACAGCGCCACGTACCGTGGCCGAGAGGAAGACAGCACGTGGCACAGTGGCCACGCGTTGTCAGCCGCGGAGAAGGCTGCACGCTATGGTCAAAAAGGCCATAGGGTGTGGCAAAATTCATTTTTAACCTGTACTAATGGGAACCGGCCTGGTTCGCACCGGTACATACCCGGTTCGCACCGGTACGGATTTGGAACCGATCGATTCCGACCCAGATGGGGTCGGAACCGATTTCAAGGGCTGTATCAGACTGGTGTCTGTCGGTAGTGATCTGATACGGGCTGAACCGGCCGGTTCCAGTCAGTTCAGCTTACCTTGAACAAGCATGAGGTGTTAGATCAAGCATGAGATGTTAATACATACTTAAACACAAGTTGGCTTTCAAGTATGAGATGGCAGCTTCAACATGAGATGGCACAAGCATGAGATGGCTATTTAATAGTCAGCCGGATGTGTACTAAGCATGTGGTGGCAGTAAGTATGAGGAGGTGATTCACTTAAGAGGCATGAGGTGGCAGCCTATGAAAGCACAAGGTGTCCTACTGTTCAGTATTCGACATGTAATCTTAGTAGTTAGTACAGTCGTTTCCTTAGGATTTCATCAATAATTTCCTTATAGTTCTAAGTATCAGTTAGTCCTAAAATAACTCCACACAATTAACAATCTAACATTGCTTAACTGAATCATATGCATGCTATCACAACGCGAAATTCGAAGTGGATCCATCATAAATTACCAAAATTTCATTAAAATCTAAAATCCTCAAAAGAAACCATGGCATCCAACAATATATAACTAAAAATATAACATAACTCAAAACACTTAGATGAAATCAAGTTTTTAACTTGAATATATCCCTTATAACACGATACTAGATCTTCAATGATGTCAACACAACGTGAAAAACAATGTTTTTGGTATCGCTTTGGAAATCACTAGATCTAAATATTAACTTCAGAATATCAAGTCCACCACCTCAAATAGATCAACAAGGCTTTCACTAATCACTCTGAAAAATTAGTATATGAGGTAAGGTAAGCTATAAATTAGCAAGTAAACTTCTACCATTGTCAATAATTTAAGTTATTGAAAAACATATGACTCTTAAATGTTAACACAAATCAAATTATCACCAAAAATCCAAGTGTTAGTTCACTAATGTTTCAATAAGAAAAAACAAATATGGTAAAAGAGCCACAAAACATCATTGTCAAGAAGAGTTCATATAGTTCACAGTGCGTCCCAAGTTATATATTCTTCAAAAGCTTAGGCAAAGCCTCATTGAATCACTTTGATGATAAATATTCCAGAAATTAAAATCCACTAATAAAGAAGAAACAATAAAACAACCCAAAACATATTTTACATCAAATTCTAATATTTCATATATTTCACATTCTCTTAAAAGTTTCTCTTATACCCTCGAGGTCAACTCATAACCTTATTGCGAATGCAAGAGAGGCCGCTTATATCTTCACCAATAATTAAAATGAGGCCACTTATTATCCTCGCTTCTAGTGCAAATGAGACCACTCGTATCCTCAGGGTCCGCTCATACCGCTTGGCTGAGGGTCCACAATATCACCTAGCTAGAAGTTCCTCATTGATGTCGGCTGAGGCCAGTCATATACCATCTGGCATGGGTCCACATAGATCCACATTGATAATCCATATGATCATCAACTTGAGGTTCCTCGTCAAAATTCAAGTGAGGCCACTAATATGCCACCTGGTTAAGGGTTCATTCATGTTCTTTCGTTATGATTTTTCTTTTATATTTCAAATTATTCCTACATTCTAGATGGATTATTTATTTGAAAGCTCTCATAGAAATAGATAGATGTAATGACGATCCAATCATAACATACACTATTTCAAAACTAATGCTTACAAGATCCAAATAAGCAAGGAATGTGGAATCGTCTTGAACTGCCCGGTTCAGGGTGTGCCGAGCCATATTGATGGTGGATCGGGATAGTTCCGGTATTCAAAAGGAGAAACCGACGAAGGAGGAGAGGGAGAAGGAAGGAGAGAAAGAGAGAGAGAGGGGAAGGAAGAGAGAGGGAGGGAGAGATGGAGGGAGGTGGATGACCGACGAAGGTCATCGGAGTGGTGCGGAGGGGCACAGAGGGGCGAAGGAGGGGCTCCACCCTTCGGACACCTGTTTCGCTCGAAATAGAGATCCCGAACAGGGTCTTTTTTATTTTTGAAAATTTTAAGTTGTTGTTAACTTCCCTTTGCCACTCCACGCCCCTCTGTGGCCCTCCGCGGCCCTCCACTGACCATTAGTCACCCTCCATATCCCTCCTTCCCCCCTCTCTCTTTTTGTTTTTTCTATTCTTTTTCTCCCCCGCTATCTCTGCCGTGTCGGGCTACACTTTGCCGGCCTCCGCCGGCCTTCTCCCTCTCTCCTTTCCTTCATCTCCCTCTCTTGCTCCCTGTCTCCCCTCTTCTCTCTTTTCCATTTTTTTGTTCTCCCTCTCCCCCACTCTCTCTGCTGTGTTGGTACGAGTCCGACACAGAATGACACGGGGGTGTATCGAACTGTGCCGCCGGCCAACTGGTATAGGCCCCGGTACCGGCACAACGATCCTTGCAAACAAAAATATGATTTCAAGTCGAGGGACAACCAAGTTCAAAACATCATTTTGAAAACTCAAGTGACTTCATGATTTTCAAGTAGAAACCATAAATGATATCAAAACTGGCAGAAGTCCAGATCTGTGTATAAAAATTGGCAAGGGCTTTGCAACTAGCAATGAGTCTCAAAACATCTTGAAAATTGATGCAAAAGACGTCATCGAAATTTTGAACCAAACTTTGAAAATGACTGTAAGATTTACCACATGTAACTTCATATCAAATATAAACATTTTAAAAAGTCATGAAATTTTAGGTTGAGGTACATGAAGGAGATCCTTGTGATGAAAATTATAAATTTTTAGAAGGATTATCGGGTTTAGGATTCAAATTGGTACTTGAGCTCAAAAGCGACCGCTAGTCTTAGTAATAATATGAGGCAATTCTTAGAAACTTAGATTCTAAAGCATGAAATTCAGAACTTCAAAACCATGTAGGGGGGTTTAAAACTGACCACATATTCAGCTTTCAGAACAATACTCATCAAGCAAGGTCTTAACCCAAAGGAATGGAGAAGGTTACTTACGTCTAATGCCAAAGAAATCAACAAGACCTAGCCCAAGCTCCCTTCTTCTTCTTCTTCTTCTTCTTCTTCTTCTTCAAGCCAAAGCACAGTTCCCTTTCTCCCCATTAAGAAGCCCCCAAAGACAAATCAACCAAAGTAAAGAAGCCCCCAAAGCCAAATCAGCCAAAGTTACTTACCTCTGTGGTCAAGTGGGTATTGCTAGTGACTCAAGATATAGTAATGAAGATAGACTGATTGGGAAAACGTGCTAAAAGGAACATGAATTAATTGCCTGCAATGTCCTTTAGCAAATGTACTTAAGACATTACATGTAAATAGGAAGTTACCCCTATTTGAATTCAATAAAAATACTTAAATATTTCAATTCTTCAAGAATAAAAAATTTGATTTTCCAACTTTAGTTCCAAATACTGATTTTTGGCTCTGTGCCAAAATTTCAACTTTCAAATGCTAAGGCATTTCACAAAAATTAAGGTTTCATAAATTCTTTTATAATTGAATGTTACTAAATCAAAAACGTCCATGTAGAGAAGGCTTACTTACCAAAGCACGTCACCTGAAATAATGCTTGATGACACTTAGCACCTCAATAAATTGGTCATTTTTCATATTTTGTACGCACGCATGTATATTTATATTTTCCTATGCATATCTGGTCACTACACATGCTCATGACTATAAGGTAGGGTGGGTTTCACTCAATTATACAAGTAGCCATAAATACTATATTGTAGAGATGAGGTGTTACATGCAGGATGTTCCAACACAACCTCAGCATGTTGCCTACCTTGAACTCATGCGACTTCATCTAAGCACACAAAAAGCATGCCTTCTTGCTACTTATTGAGGTGTCAAGGCACAAAAAGGGAATGCCTTTGTGATCGTGTGCAGTGCTTGTGTGTTGTGTTGTTTGATTGCAAGTATGTTGTCTGTCGAGTTCCATTATCATTGTTCATGACTTGTGTTGGATATTATGTGTTTATATTTCCATGACTGTCTGTACTTCGTACAGAAATTACTTGTTGTTTATTGATGTTGATTTGTGTTTTGTGTTTGTTTGTGTTATTATCCTCAAATATATTTTAAAACACAAATTCATTTTTTGCACAGATACATGCATATACATGCAGACATGTATTGATATTAATAGATATACAAATTTATACATTATGCACCCATAACTCACAACCATAGACACATTAATCCCTGCATAAATATACATACGTACACTTGTATGTACGAATGTATGTTTCTGCATTACATAGATACAGATTTCTAGTTAAAATAATGGCCCAGTTCTATGATGCAAACCATTTTGATATTCTAAAAATCTAGATAGCAAAACTTTGAGGTCTGGAACAACATATATCCTAACATTGGCATTGTGGTTTCTTTTGAATCTGTAGGATGCCAAAGGTAAGGAGATAGAGGATGTATTGATCCTCTTTGGGGACCATCTTTACCGTATGGACTATATGGACTTTGTTCAGGTAGGCACTGAATAATCAACATTTTCCATCAAGTTTTCATCACTATCAGATTACTGAACTCCAGTTTACCTCCAGAGTCACCGACAAGGTGGTGCTGATATTACTATTTCATGTCTTCCAATGGATGATAGGTAATTGATAGCATAATTATGGGTTTATTTTCTTTCTTTAACAACGACTAATAGATTCACTGATGTCATTCTACCAAGCGCTGTACCAATATTATCTTTTTTGGGGATAATTTTTCTTCCTTGCAATGATACATATAAACTTTGCAAGGATTCATTTTTAACATGGCTGTTGTTATCTGCAAACAGAAACACAGGACCAAACTTTGTATAAAAATTCATTTTTATGTTCTGCATTTTGATAGAAATTTAGAATCATTAATGATAGTTTAATTTCTTTTCAAACAAGACAATCCTCAATGAACAACCTTTCCTTGAGAAGCCAAAACGCTCAACTAATCATATATATCAGATTTTAAAGCTTACATACTGAGCCATTGCCCATTGGTCTGCTTAAAAGTTGATCTTGCAGCTATATATGATTTTTCACTTTCCAGTTTATAGTCCTCTCCCACTCCCCTCCACTTCTCCCCCTCCCCTCTTCTAATGAATATATCTATCAACAATTTCATATTCTTCTACTCTTTCATGACCATTCTGTTCACATAATATATACTTCTCTAGCTAATTGTGTAACATTTTCACTTTTCCACCTTTTAGATACTGGAGATTCTTGATTACTGCATTATGATGATGCATCCTAGGTCTTTACAAAGAGGTTTTGAGCAAAACTCAGTATTAGGACCTATGGAAATGTGAGCAACTTCCTGACCAAGTATACCTATTTCTGCTAAAACATGTATGACATTCATACTTTCATTAACACAAATTTTTCCACCCTTTTTGAAAATAACTACAACACCCAAGAATACTTCAATGTTTCTCTTCCTTCAAACTACAAAGCTCCCTTATATATTACTCTTTCGTATTTTTCTTTTTTAGCTTCTTTTCTTGTTGCTCAACCGAGAGCAGATATTATAACAATGCACAACTAGTGCATAGTGTTGAATCAAAGCTTAATATTTCCTTTAGCATCACTTCCTTTTTACTCTCACAATCCTCTTTAGTGTCTTTATGCTTTCAATTATTTTTTCTTCCTATATATTGGTTTCCCATCTATTTTTTAGCTTTTACTACATATTTCCCTTTATAACCTTATAGAATTCTTTTACCTTTCTTCTTTCATTTCATCTATAGTGTTTTGAATTCTTGTAATGAGATTAGTGGGATACCATATGTGACCAACTTTGGAAGTCAATCCTCTTCTGGTGATGCTGGATACATTGCTTCATGATATTTGGGATCACGTAAATGCATCATTTTCTACTATTTACACCAAGATATGCTGAATCGGCTCGTACCGGCCGGTTCATCCTGTACCGAACCGGTTTGGTCTCTGACTGGTCCGGTTCGTCCTTAAAAAATGGTTTCGGCCCTTTTGGGGTCGGAACCAAGCGGTACTGGGCCGGAACCGGCCTGTCCGATTTCGGCTGGTATTGCTAGGAATCGATGCAAACCGTTTGCTGTGGGCAGCGCGCCCGCATGCAGGGCGGTGTGCCAGCATGCTATGTAGACCAGCTCGACACCAGTCCGAACCAGTTCGGTAGGCGATCGGTACGCCTACCGGTGCTGGTTCAACATATCTTGATTTATACTGGATGTCCTCATAATCATGTTATACAATATTTGAACCCTTAGCCCGATGAGGACATCAGGGCTTAAATGGAGGGAGTATGTGAGGATCCGTGCGGGCGTGTGCTTGGTCCCATATCGGTTATTTATTGGGTAGTTCTTGGATACTTATACAGGATCAAGGAACCCAAATAATACCTTCCGGCAAGCCTTTTTAGATGAGTTCCTAAGTTAAGAATGGTATCAGAGCAAACTTGGCCCATAACCTATATGGACTAAAGACACTGTAACAGAAAGCCATTGGGACTGACCACGGGCTGATCGTGGTGTTTGTAATTAGATTTGAATGGATTTAAATCTTTAGCTTGACGAGGACGTCAGAGCTTGAACAGGGGAGAGTATGTGAGGATCCGTGCAGGCGTGTGTTTAGTCCCATATCGATTATTTGCTAGGTAGATCTTGGGTACTTATACTGGATCAAAGAATCTAAATAATACCTTCCGGCTAGCATTTTTGGGTGAGGTCCTGGGTTATTACAAATGGTATCAAAGCGGACCCGGTCCATAACCTATGTGGACTAGAAGACACTGTAGCATGGATCCATTGGAGCTGACCACGGGCCGATCGTGGTGTTTGTGATTAGATTTTAATGGATTTGAACCCTTAGCCTGACGAGGATGTTTGGGCTTGAACGGGAAGAATATTCGAGGATCCGTGCGAGCATGTGTTTAGTCCTATCGGCTATTCACTGGGTAGATCTTGGGTACTTATATAGGATCAAAGAACCGAAATAATACCTTTCGGCTAGCCATTTTGGGTGAGGTCCTGGGTTGTTCCAAATGGTATCAGAGAAAATCCGGCCCATAACCTATGTGGACTAGGAGACACTGTAGTACGGATCCATTGGGACTGACCACGGGCCGATCGTGGTGTTTATGATTAGATTTGAATGGATTTGAACCCTCAGCCGGACGAGGACGTTAGGGCTTAAACGGCGGGAATATGTGAGGACTCGTGCGTGCGTGTATTTAGTCCCACATTGGTTATTTGCTGGGTAGATCTTGCATACTTATATAGGATCAAGAAATCCAAATAGTATCTTCTGGCTAGCCATTTTAGGTGAGGTCTTGTGTTGTTACAAATGGTATCAGAGCAGATCCGACTATAACCTATATGGACTAGAGGATACTTCAGCACGGATTCATTGGGGCTGACCACGAGCTGATCGTGGTGTTTGTGATTAAATTTGAATGGATTTGAACCCTTAGCCTGACGAGGACGTCAGGGCTTAAATGGGGGAGTATGTGAGGATCCATGCGGGCATGTGTTTAGTCCCACAATGGTTAATCGCTGGGTAGTTCATGGGTACTTATACAAGATCAAGGAACCCAAATAATACCTTCCGACAAGTCTTTTTAGGTGAGTTTGAGTTAAGAATGGTATCAGTGCAGACCTGGTCCATAATCTATGTGGACTAGAGGACACTGTAACACGGATCTATTAGGGTTGACCATGGTGTTTGTGATTTGATTTGAATGGATTTGAATCTTTAGCTTGACACGAACGTCAGCGCTTGAACAGGGGAGAGTATGTAAGGATCCGTGCAGACATGTTTAGTCTCGTATCGGTTATTTGCTAGGTAGATCTTGGGTATTTATACAGGATCAAAGAACCTAAATAATACCTTCCGACTAACCTTTTTGGGTGAGATCTTGGGTTGTTACAAATGATATCAGAGCAGACCCGGTCCATAACCTATGTGGACTAAGAGACACTGCAGCACGGATCCATTAGGGCTGACCACAGGCTGATCGTGGTGTTTGTGATTAGATTTGAATAGATTTAAACTCTTAGCCCGGTGAGGACGTTAGGGCTTGAACGGAAAGAGTATGCGAGGACCCGTGCGAGTGTGTGTTTAGTCCTAGATCAGTTTTTCGCTGGGTAGATCTTAGATACTTATACAGGATTAAGGCATCCAAATAATACTTTCTGGCTAGCTATTTTGTGTGAGGTCCTAGGTTGTTACATTAATGATCTGGATATCTACGAGAGGCATCGCCACTCGATGAGATTTTAGATATCGATGTCTGTTGTACTTTAGGTAAATGTAATTGATTATATTATTTTATATTTCTCATCTTACTACTTGATTTTAGGATATTTCATGTTGCATGTAGTATGCAATATTTTACTAATTATTATATATTTTGTATCACTTTAAAATAATATGATGCATTATTTAGGTTAAACCGAAATCATAGAAACATTAAAAAATGTCAAAAAATACAAATTATACTTAAAATAATTGAAAAAGTTGGAAAAAATGATTACCAATTAATCAAACTTAAAAAATCAGGAACCGGCACGCCCAGGCATACCGTGTGTCGGTATGGTATCGGTTCGGATCCCGGTATTGGCTTCGGTGGACCTTGGTTTACATAGTCCTGTGGTATATCTTCTAGGATAAGTATGTTCATTTTGGTAGTGGCAATACCATGTGCACGCATATATATGTTCGTTTTTTTTGTTTACAACGGTTGTTTATACTACTCTAGCTCGAGTGCAGCCAACAGAATTCAGAGACAAGAAATGACAAAGCAATGGAGAGGATAGCCCCTGGTGTGTCTCGAGGACCTTGCCGGAATGCTGCGCAGCAAAGGAGGCAACCCAGCTCGCAGCCCTGTTCTTCTCACAGTATGCATGTACTGCGTGAAAGGCCCTGCAGTCGCCCGCCATCTCCAGATGTCGCGCAACAGAGGGTTGTCCCTGTTGGAAAACCGTGCATGCCGCAGAAAATTAAAACCGCAGTGGAAGACGCATGCACGGTCCGTTCATTGCATGAACGTATTTTAAAACCGTTCGTGGATAGATTAAGATGAAAACTTTAGAGGAAAAGATATGATCTTCAGCTTGTGCGGGTAGATGTTCACCGCAATCTGATGATCGTGGTTATATTGAAAGGCTCGCTTGAAGCCGCGTACGAGTTCGACCTCTACAGGTATCCACACGAGGAAGAGGACCAATCCAAGCATTTGAATCTCTCCGGGGTGCTTGCTCCCTTGCAAAGATTACTTTTGATTGTTGAAACTCTCTTTTTAACAACCAACTCTTAGATTGCTCTCAAGAGGAAGATGAAGGAGAAAGAGGGAAGAAGAGGCCACGCCCCACTTCTTTTTTTTTTCCTTGCTTGCGGTGGAAGGAGGAAGAGGGAGAGGAGGCCTTCAATACCAAAAACCAAGACCAAAGAGGGAGGCCGCCGGCCTCCCTTTTTATTCCCTTTGCCCTAGGCGTTGCTCTTCCTAAAAACTAGGAAGAGCCCCACGCCATCAGCCCCCTTAATTAGATTTGGAGGGGCGCACGCCCCTCCTT
>JAOXJJ010000541.1:1360246-1371374 GCA_025769935.1 Phoenix roebelenii
TTGGGTGCATTAATCCTCTTCTAAAGAGGATTAGGTGGCCACAAAGAGTCCTTATCCAATGAGGACTCTTAATCCTTATTCCTTAGATCAAATTAATTAGGAGTACTGGAGTCCTACTCCTAGTAGGATTCATATAATTTTTAGTCCTAATCCAATTAGGACTTTAGGAGTCCTACTCTAAGTAGGACTCTAATAATTCGCAGTCCTAATCTAATTAGGACTCTGGGAGTCCTACTCCAAGTAGGACTCTTAAACCTTATTTAATAAGATCAAGCTCAATTTAATTAAGTCCAATTGATTCAATCAAATTGCAATCCAGTTTCAATTATTCCTTCTTCAACTCACTAACTCTTAATGGGTTGAACCAACTATCAATCAAATTGATAATCATGATCTATTGTGATCCAGATACAATCCAACCATCGTATTGGTCAAAATCTCTAATGTGTGTGACCTTATAGGTTCTTTTCTGTCTGGTAGTGAGATATATTGTAATCTCTATCACAATATGATTGAAAACTCCTTTCAATGGGTTAGAACAATTCTAACTCATCTCACCAGGGATCATTGACCATCAAGATAATCCCTGTGAGTTTCACCATCCACCAGTGACACCTAGCAGCATGTAGTGACAACCCAATAGAATTGAATAGATGAACCTCTAGATGCAGTTATCATATGATACAGTCCTATCGTGGATCCCTACAAGATGGAGGTCATGGGTAACTCGTCAAACTCCATCGTCTGTTATATGTTAAAGATTTATTCGACTTAAGTTCGAGAGTGAAAACTTTCTTTTCCACTGTACATACTACTCCGGTCGAGGTCTTACGAACTCAGTCTTATAAATCACATAGGACAACTCCTTATCTACCAAGATCGATAGATTCCATATAGGTGCACATCCTACTCCTACAGTGAACCTACTGCAGCCAATCTGCACCACAAGGACCCATATGGCTAGAGACCATGTAAATGTGTAGTCAAACTACAGCAACCTCATCGTGAGTAGCCGAAGCACCATAGGTCAAAGGCCCAGTTATACTATTGCCGCATCAAGTAAGTCACTGACGAGTGGATAGACATCCAAGTGACTTCTTGCTTTAGTCATGCTCGGTACCATTGTTTTCTAACAAGCATTTGCACTATCACTCTAGTGTCCCTACACTGTGGACTCGAGACTCGTCCATCCAAAAGGATAGTGATTTGTGCACTAATCTCATCGGATCAATCACCGTCCTTGTGATGATCCATCGATCAGAAGCATTTAGGAATTAATCACCAATGACACATGGTTCAAATTCTCAACTTTTGAGAATATGTCGTCATCTTATTAATTTCATGGATGATTAATAGACATATACACAATATGAATGAAAAAGATGCCCATTATTATTTAATAATAATAAAGTCAAGTATAATACTATGTTTCAGAATTAATTACGTGTCAGCCAGATTGGCTTCTAGGGCATACATCTAACAGTCTCCCCTCCTCAGCTCCCCCAGACAAATCTAGTTGATCATTGTGGTTGAGTCTCCCTCAAGCAGGATGCGCTCGGCCCCTAACACCCGTCTCGCATAGGTAATGCCCTCCCATGCTTCCCTAAGCTCCGCTCCAATGGCCGTCAGTCCGGCTGCGTGTTGCCCCCAAGTTGCAATCAGCCTCGAGTTATTACTCCTTATTACAAACCCCACACCTACACCGTCCACGCCACCATACACACTTTCGTCGAAATTCACCTTCAAATGGCCAGGGGGTGGGGGCTCCCACGAGACGAACAATCTTGAATGCTGTAACAACAGAAGGGGGGTCCGAGAGGCCATCCTAGATGATGTTGTCATGATAACCCTGATGATCTCGGCTGCTTGAAGAAGGGCTCTCTCCACCACACTCCCTAAGGGCACCCATACATCCTCAAATACCTAGGCGTTCCTGTTCAACCATCTATGGTACGCCAAGTAGGCGCCAATAATCCCCCACTCAATCCTCCTCGGGTTTCGCATGGCCTCCCTCATCTGACGGAGGAGGTCGTCGACGGAACAACCAACTCGAGGTAAGAAAAAAAAGGCCCTCCATATCTGTACTGCCCTCGGGCACTCTAGCAGGATGTGGCTGATAGTCTCCTCAACGTTGGGACACCTGGCACAGCAAGGAGAGATCCTGATGCCCCTCCTGGCCAGCATGCTTCTCGTCGGAAGGCATCCCCAGGCTACCTTACATAGGAATAAGGCCACCCGAGGATGGATCCGCGATCTCCAGATCCATCTGCCCTCAAATGTCGATCCATGCCACCTCCTAACATCCCCTGAATGTCTTGGGCACACACCTTGGGCCTCCTAGTGGCCGCTCACACCGACCTGTCTGGCGCTGCCCCTAGAGGTAGTGGAATCACCAGGATACTCTCCTTTAGCTGCTCCTCAAAGGTTTTCCTAATCAGTGCCTCATTCCATCTGCTCTCCCTTGTAACCATCAAATCCCGAACTCGACTCCTCTCCAATCTAGTAGAGTCCATCAAAGTCAGCATACGGCCGAGCGGCTGCTCTATCACCCAGTTGTCCCCTAGTACATCTATGGACCGCCCATCACCAACCGCCCATTTGATCTTTGCAAGTACCCAGGGAGCATTAGGCATATCTCCCTCCATGTGAACTCTATCGCTCGGCCTGGAAGTTCATTCTCCTCCTATGGGCTCCATATTTGGCTCTTAGAAAGGCACTCCACAAGCTATCAGACTCCAAAATGTATCTGGCTGCATGTTTCATCGCCAACACCTCGCCTCGCCATGAATGAATGAACCCCCAATCCGCCCTACCTAGTCAACTGACATACCACCTCCTATGCCAACAAGTGGATGCCTCCTCTGCCTTTTCGTCTGCCCTAGATAAAGTTCCTGAGCAGCTGATCCAGGGACCTCAACAGCGCGACCGACATAATTGTGTTCGACAGTAGGTAGACTGGGATCGAGTTGAGAACCGACCACACCAGGATAATTCTACCCATCATAGAGAGTGCCCCCATCTGCCACTCCTTAAGCCTGCGCTTGATGCTCATCTCACCGTCCGCATAGTCCCTGCCATATAGTCGGTGCCCAGTGATGGGAACTCCTAGATACTGCAGAGGGCCCTCCTGTTCACCCACACCCAAGATCTCTCTGATGGACCCCTTTACCTACACCTTAGTCTTTGGGATGAAAGTAATCGCAGACTTGGCCACATTTACCTGCTGTCCTGGCTACCTGCCTTGTGGCCCGCACTAGTAGCATGCAGCCATCACCGAACAGAAGGTGAGATATCTGAATAGACCCCGACACCGGTCTGTACGCCTTCAAGATTTGAGTTTCCGCTTCATGCCGAAGGGCTCTGGACAAAGCATCCAAGCATAATATGAAAGCAGTGGCGATAGTGGACAACCCTGCCGCAGTCCAACAGTGGATTCAAAGAAATGTGTGGGCATTCCATTCACCAAAATAGCGAAGGAAGGGTACCTGATATATCCCATCACCCAGCGAATCCAATCCTCTGAAAACCAAAACTCACTAGCAATCTCAGCACAAAATCCCATCGCATCCTGTCGTAGGCCCTCTCCATATCTAGCTTGATCCCCATGAGACTCCTCCAGCTTGGTGGTCTCTGGAGGTCATGCATGAGCTGCTGGGTAATATATATGTTCTTAGGCTTATGCACTAATGCTATGTTTTCTATTTTATGCATCACTTTTTCGAGTTAGTAAGGGGGGTGGGAGTAGAGACTACTGTGATGTCTTTCAGGTTTGGCCTCAGCCCTCAACCATTCGACTTTGGTGTCAAATATGCTCAGATGAATATTGAAGATGGGGATTCGAAAAAATCTGGATCTGAACTGTTAAACCATTTATTTTGAGACCCCTTTGCTATGCATCAAGTCGTCCTAAACTGGACAATTAAAATATTATGATGCTTTTATTTGTTTTATAGGTTATCAACATTCAAAGTTGAGGTTCGTTTCTGTCTACTTTATAGTGCCTCATTCAGGATCAATGATTTGGATTTTCAGTTTAAGTAGCCGACATTTTAGGGAAGCAGCTACATCTGTACTGTCCATTTTGAGATGACCTAGTGTATAGGCAAGGAATCCCTCAATTCTTCATTTTTCCTGTAGTTTAGTGCATGGGCAACATTTGGCTGTTAGTTTTAGTAAATGTGACACATACCTAAAGATTGTGATCCATGACATCTCATAGGCTAGCTACCTATACTTTTGTTAGTGAACTCGAGAAATTTAGTAACACTGGCATAATAGCAGAAATACATTCTCATGACTCCAACAAATGCCTGAATGGATGAATATAATCATCTGTCTTTACTTTTTTCTGAATAATTTAGCTACTTTAGTATTTGTGACGAGTTAATATTTTCTATTCATATTTGGATAAAATTGTGAACTATAATTGCTAATTGCATGGTGGAATGCTTGAATGTAAATGGAAAGAATGCTTAGTTTGAAACCGAACATTTAAAAATTGAACTTTGCAGGTTTGCATTACAAATTGCCAATCTTGGTCTATCAATGCATTACTATATTGATATTTATGTTTGAATTCCAAATAACGACTTGAGTTCTTTGTTATTGACCTTTGGTATTTCATGAGTCAATTAATATTCAGCAAAATCATTGATATATGATATTTTAACTTGTCAACACTGTTGTCCAAGGGTTTAAATATCAACAAGAGTAAAAAACAATACGTACGGTCGTTATAGACTATTGGTATACAATTTCCATAGATTGGTATGGTTCGGTACAGTTAGTATGGACTGATTCAAGAGAGGCGATAACCTGCAAATACTAAAACTGCTTTTCTGTCAGAAATGATGCCTTACTGAATCAGCAGTATTCAAATCCTTGCTTTCATCCCTTTTTGGTTTTGCTGCATTAGAAAAAAATTTTGGTGCATATTTGCCTCCCTTAAGGGGTTAGGTATGAATGCAATGCAGCATATATGTTACATTGCCTAATTGATAGAACATAGATGTGCATGTAGTACAAAGATGTATCATTGCCCCATTATTCATCATAAGTTTTAATTGTTGGTGGTTCCTATAATGAAATTTTATTTTTATCAAAGTCTCTAATTCTTTGATTTTATTTTTGTTCAATTAATTAGTTAGGATTTAGGACTTAGGAGTGTTATGAAGCCGACTCCATGTTGTTAGGAGAAGGCTTTTTGGTTATGATATTCAATAAAATAATCACTAAATTGTTACCAACATATTATTTTGACATTTGTTAATCAGTGAATCCCATACCAATTAATATAATTAATTGCTAGGCATATTGAAGCATAAATGCAAGGTCTGCAATCTCGGTACTAGGTATCGTATTGGTATCTTATTAGTTCCATATAGTACGGTACAGTATACCTCTATGCCAAAATACCTCTTTAATCATTTTTCTCAATATTTATCCTGGTATGCTTCGGTATGGACCGGTATGCACCTCGGTATGCCTCAGTATGTGCGGTACGGAGCTTATATCGACTTAAAGATATGTTTCATACTAGTTTTCTCTTGGTACGGTACGGTAAGTGCTATACCGTACTGTACCGGGTGGTATGGCAGACCTTGCATAAACGAGTGTCTGGTGCTCTTTGAGCAATACCAATAATCTACTTAAATTTATTCAGAAACCCAGCAATAGCAATTATTAGGTGTTACCTACTTCTTTAAGCAACAACATTTGCATATTGTCTTGCTTAACCAAAGGTGCCCTATTATCTTATTGGTAAAAGTCTCTTGGTGTTGGAAGCAAATACCTAGGTTCAAATCCATCGTTCACCGGAGTTTGGGGGCTTAAGGTTGCATCTTGACACTTAGGACAGCCTGAAATCCCAGGGCATTTTTTCTCTTCTTTCCTACTGTTAGTGGTCATTTTGGTCCTTCCTGATACCATATACCTGGGACCAAAACAGGACAGGCGTTGATATGAGGACCTTGATCTTTGCCACACACTAAATATTAAATTTTTGGTAAAAGATTTAATAGTTGAAAACTGATGATGGACAGTCTGAATAGATTATGCAAACTATTGGACATGATCTTTGCACAAGAACTGCCTAGAAATCAGAGATCATATTTTCTGGTGGTCGGTAATCTAAGCATCAGGTTGGCGCACGTATGGACATTTTAATATCATGATACTAAATTCTGCTATGATCTGATCATCTAAACCTATTGATTTCAGATCTATCCATGTTTTAATGTGTGTATCATGATCAATGAAGTAGATTTTCAGTTTTTGGTTCCCTATCTGTATTTTAGCACATTAGCACAATCAATATTGTTTGTTTTTGAACCCACTTGATGTGTCGGTTAGAGATCTTCAAAACATATGATTTTCGGTTCCTGGGCATTTTTGGGGGTCTAGATCAAAATCAACTTTTTGGATTTTTAATTTGAATGGCCTAGCATTGATGTTATAATTGTTGAAGCATGGTTAAAGATATTAATGTCAGTGTGTAATGTAACCTTATGCATAGATTCATAAAAATATATATTTCTGTACACAGGCATTTTAGGCCTTGAAGATCACATCCAAGTTTACACTTGTATTTTTCAATCATCCAACATAAGTTTTGCAGCAGGTGCAAAGTCCTTTATTTACTTAATGTGTATTATAACCATATCTGTGTATACATATGCACCACGCTGTTGTCTACATCTTTTATTGGTCTTGCACAAGATGAATCAGACTTCAGATTGAACGTTTTTCTTTCCAATGTCAGCCGTGCATCAGATTTTGGTTTGGTGAAAATAGACAAAAAAGGAAGGGTCATCTCGTTCAGTGAAAAGCCAAAAGGAGAAGATTTGAAAGCAATGGTAAACTTCATTAATTTGTTGATTTATTTTCTTTGTTATGCTTTCCTCTCCACTCCTCCACAAGAGTGTCAGCCTTTGATAATATGCCTCAACCAACAGCATTGGTGGCTGGATACCATAGTTCTTTCTCTTGATTCCATCATGTAGCTAGGCTAGTGATGGAGCTAAATTGCAGCGAGATGTGTTAAGATTGATCACAACTAAGTTTCATCTATTTTATTACAGGAAGTGGACACTACTGTATTGGGGTTGTCACGAATTGAGGCAGAAAAGAAACCATATATTGCTTCTATGGGAGTATATATATTCAAGAAGGAGATACTTCTAAATCTTCTAAGGTATGATGTATAGTTTGCAATAAGTACTTTTCTAGAGAGAGGGGAACTTTCTTAAGCTTCTTCGTTGAGATCCTAATTCAATCATATGCTTGGATATCTGAATCTTCATGATGAGACATTGAGGGATAAAAATTACTTTACCAGCAAATATTCTACACTTATTATATTTAAAACAATGTAAGCTATCATGATTCTCTTACATGAATGTACCATTGGAGTGTTATGCAGTTGAGTACCTAAGTGGATTTTTAGGAAACTAATAAAAGAAGCTAACACAGTAGGGCTACAAGGCAAGGAGAGAATAGGAGGTGAGCCTAAAACAAATGTAGTGGTGTAAGAATTAGAATTTTGATGTCTGGTAGCAGAGTCGGGAAAGGGATTTTCCAGGGATTCTTACGTAAATAGCATATACTGGTCTGATTTTTCCACTCTCTCCACTATCATGCATCTTCTTTTCCACATTCCCTGTTTCTATTCTGTTAAAGTGCTTTCGCTTCCCTCTTTTTGTTGCAGAAATCCTAACCCTCACACAACTTTGCCTGGCCCTAGATAAACCTGGGCAGCCCGTACTCCTGGTCTGGTTGCGTTGTTCTTAATCCTTTAGAAGCATGTTTGTCAACCTTTGATCCCTTATCCAGCCACAGTTCAGACTGGCCCCCATTTTCAATTCTAAACACATTCAAACCCTAAGTTTTTGGGCTACTGCTGTTTCTTTGCTGCAGCAGCGACATCCCGCTTGTCTCCTATCTTTTAGTTCACCACAAAAGAGATTTTGCCATGTTTCTAAACAACACTGATTGTGGAAAAACTTGCTTTCTGCATGGTTGATTGGCATGAATGTTGCTTTGCCACTTCCTGGCGCCTTTGAGTTTCTAACAGACACCATTGCTTAGGTAACATTCCGGGCCTTGATTTTTCTTAGGGTTTCTAGCCATTGACTATTAGTTTAAATTGCTGCAATAATTACATTTGATCTTGGATTTGCATGTTTCATCCATCTTATTAAGCTTTATTTGCATTATATTAAATCATCGAATCATTTGTTACTTGTCATATTTACTTGTAGCATTAATTTTAGCTCTACATAGATTTTTTCATGGTTAAGTTTAGTTTCAGATTTTCATGAATTGCTTGTCATCACATCTTAGAAAAGGATTTGAAGTCTTCCTTTAAGTTGTCCTTCATCACACCTGAAAACTAAGAACCATGTACTTTGGAGATCAAGAATGCTATTATGTTAAAATGGATAATAGTGCAAATTTTAAATCCAATTCTGAACCATTATTAAATATAACGGGACATATTAAAACATATATAAATTGAAATTCATATTGTTTGGGTCCTTTTCTATTGTAGAACTATCAGAACATTGTATCAAGCCATTGCTATTAAAGCTACCTATACTTGGTAGGTTGGACCAGTTGATCCATAGGTAAATGAGCTGGAAAATGCATGATTTATGGTTACTTGGAATTTTGCATAAATAATTAATTGCACAGAGATACATAGGTATGCATGAAAATGTGTTCGCATGATATTTTTTTGAAACAGTATGCATTTTGCATATTTTTATCTAATCTTGGTTAATGCTTATATTGTTGAGTCATTCATGTATCGTCAGAATAAAAGCAATAAAGTATTGCTACATAGAACCCTTAAATATTATGCATCATTGTTAGGTCAGATGGCGGTTTCCTACTGCAAATGACTTTGGATCTGAAATAATTCCTGCCTCTGCGAAAGAGTTCTTCATCAAGGTTTGCATTAAAGATTTTATAAGTTGGTTTAGATTCTATACAAAACATTGAATTGTTTGGTCATATTCATATGATTGAATTTCCCTAAAATCTTCTGAATTTTTATACTAATCCCTTAGTTATTGAATTTGCACATTAATCACTAAATATATGATTGGGTCTAGTTGATGGCAATTAGAAGAGGCATGTTAGACCAACACCTTCGCGTAGGCAAAAGATGGTTACACATGTTGCCGGTGCAACAAGTGCCATGTTAACCTTGTAACTGATTAAAAACCCACCCACCCGGCTTGATTTGATTAAACTCCCCTTTCCCTTGTTTGACTCACTAAAAAGCCTCCACTGCCCCCTTCGGCTGATGATATTTTGAGACCCCCTCCCCTATGCCACTCGCGATTGTAGCAATCCCCCCCCCACCTTTGCTCACGACTGCTCAAAGCACGCTCTTGCTCAACACATACCCTCTCCTCTCCTAGCATTACTAGTAACCTTCTTTCCCCCTCCCTCTCTCTCTCTCTATCATCCCTAACTCTATGGCCTAGGGTTCCGTCCTGTTGACGACGATGAGGGCTTTCGTGCCCTCCCTCTCTCAGCCTCTCATTTTGTCCCTCTCCCTCTCCCTCTCCCTTTTTCTCTCTTCTTGTCCCTCCCTTGCTGACTCTCTATTTTCCTCCCTCCCTCCCCCTCCCTCCCCAGCTTTCCTTATTCCAGTGTGCCTTGAAATGGCACGGTATGAATCCATACCATGCCGAACTGGTAGTTGGCTGATACGCCTTCATATATCGGTTGAGCGAACCTTGATGACTGCATTATCTATATATAACATTAATTTTTCATATTTTTTAATTATTATAGTTAATCTTTAAATAATAAATTAATATTTAGTTATACAATATGGAAAAAAGTTAATTTTCATTCAAAAAAACATAAAATCCTACTGGTGGTACTACATATATTTTTGCATTCATACACTCTTAAATATTAGAATTTGTAAGAATATCCTCCCAAAATTAATATTTGCATGTATACCCTAATCAAATACTTATTTTGTTTGTATATCCTTTTTTTCTTTTGTATATGTACCCATGTCATCTAATGTCGTTAAAAAGTTAGCGGTTTAAATTGAAATAACGAAAATACTATCAATGGGCAACATGCAAAAAGAAATGTTTATAGGGGTATACATGCAAATAGCGATTTTAAAGGGTATTCACACAATTTTATATATTTAGGAGGGTATACATGCAAAAAAAATTCTTGGATTTTTGCCAAAATATCTATCTAAATATTGAAATTTGCATGAATGCCCTCCAAATTGATATTTACGTGCATGCCCTCATAAAATACTATTTTTGTATGAATACCTTTAATATAGCGATTCAGCTAACATGATTAGCCAAAATCATATTTTATTTAAATTAAAAAATAACTAAAATTATAAAAGTATCTTTTTATTCTTGAAACGGGTATAGGTTATCAAGTTTCACTAGAAACTAATATCTCTACCTTTTTTGAGAAATTTTTCGATCTCTCTTGACCCTCTCTTTTACTTTTCTGTCTGAAATCAAAATCATTTCCTCGACTTCTTTCTCCACCATAGACAACCCTTCATTGTATCCTTTTTCACATGAAGATGGTTGGGTCCTGCTTTTAGCTTTATGAATTATTTAAAGATAAGTGTTGTGAGAGATTTACAATATTTATCTTGTAGTGTATGAGATTTGCAATATTTATCTTTTAGAATTGGAAAATTTCTTATGTGCAGGCTAGTTGCTGATTTAAAATTACTGTGACAAGATGGGTCCTATATACTAGATCTTTTATTCTTCTAGAAAATTGAAGATCCAAAGAAAAGTAACTTAAGGTACACAACATAAGGGGTGGCCTTTTACTACATGGCCTTAATAAGTTTGAAGGGTTCAAAGTCCTTCAATGATTTTGGTTGGAGATGATTGATGTTTTTCCACCCATGAGCATAGTAGTAGTAAGGAAGCTAGGTCATTGCAATCATTGTGCCTTTAAGAGATTCTGATTTTTTTCTTTATTTTAATACATGCCTTCATATATGCGTCTATAACAATCAATATTGAGAATGATAGTGTACAACCATTGAGGGAATATCAAATTAATAATACAGTTTAACGTGATACATCACTAATGAATACGACACCCTCGAAAC
>JAOXJJ010000541.1:1371474-1385254 GCA_025769935.1 Phoenix roebelenii
TTCAGCAAAGTTTCAAGTGAAATATACTCTTAAGGGCAAAACAATGATTTTCATTGTTAAGGGTATGTAGCTCTATCATGGCATACACTCAAAATTGCTTGAAATATGTTTCATTGATTATATGAATTAGTCTAACCTTAAGATGAAGGAAAGTGTGGATTGAGTCGACCCCAAGCTAAGTAGAGTCGATCCTGGCACACCATGGAACCATCTGGCACACCCTGCAAAAATGGCACAGATGAACAGTAAGTGGAGTCGACCCCATGTATCTTTGAGTCGACCCCAGGAGAGGAGCCGACCCCAAAGAATCATAAGTCGACCCCAGTTTCAAGCCTCAGGAAAACAACTCTCTGGAATTTACTGAGAGGGCCGACCCCAAATTTCCTTGAGCCGACCCTATCTGGAGCCGACCCCAGGAACACTTGAGCCAACCCCAATGAAGCCGACCCCAACTGAACATGAGCCGACCCTAAGGATATGTACTCAAAAACTACGTCTTTGGAATCCCTGAGAGGGTCGACCCCAATGGAGCTTGAGTCGACCCCACTGTAGGGTATACACACAAAATAAGTATTTTATAAGGGTATACATTCAAATTTCAATATTTAGGAGTATATGTTTGAAAAAAACCCTATATTTTTTCAGCTTATGTGTTTGCATTAATCTCCACTTATTTTGAAATTTATTTTAACTTGGGCTTAGGTTCGAGTAGCATGCATGCCCCTCAAACATGCTACCAATTTTTTACATTATTTTATTTGTTATTTTTAATCCAAAATATAGAAAAAAGTACAACCTCAATGAAAAATCAAGTTTTCTACTTGAATCCATGGATCATCCACACATCTATAGCATATTAGCTAAACCATGACAAAATACAATATTTTAGCATGATGCCCCCTCATTTTCCTAACTTTTACCTATTTTAGGCGTGATTAAGAGCAAAGGAAATAATGGAGGGAATTGTACCTGCTTTTGGTGGGACCTACCCTCAAATTTGGAAGGAAATCTATCTTCACCCTCCTGTTTTGCTGAGAATTTTTTTTTTTTTGAAGAGGGCAAGAAAGAGAAGGCACGAGAGGCCTTCTTTACCTCCTCCTCTACTGGAGTAGTAAGGGGCCCGAAAGATCCCAAACCAGGTGCTGGAACGGCATACCATGGTTGGGAATTCGGGATGTTTACAAGATTAACATGCCGCATGTTGCACCTACAGCACGTGTAGGCTTCTTTTGCATACACAAGAGTGCATTTGTAGCAGACCTTACTGTTAGAATGAATATTTATAGGATTGTACTAAGAATGGATATCTGTAGCAGACCTCACTGTATCAGTCTCTCAATTCGGTTGCATATTAGTCCCAATAATCATGTACCTGCTGCAAATATTCCTAAATGTCTTTATAGCAAAGCCCTCTTCATCCTTTGGAATTTGAACCTTTACAATCAAATGATTGTAAAAATTGAGTTTTAGATCCCTTTAGCATGCATCAGCTCTTGTATTTTTTACCTTGTTATAATTTTTTTTGATAGTCCTTCAGGGGTTACACCTAGTGCTCTCTACTCTCTAGAATGATGAAGGAGAAGAGATGCGAGGGGATGGAGGAAATGAGAGAGAGAGAGAGAGAGATAACTTTAAAACCTATGTTTTTTCTAAGGTAAGTAAACCAATGTTCATATTTCTTGCTTAGACTAAACGACAAACAGAAGCATCTTGGTCAGTTTACCCCTTGGATTGAGGTAAGCAAGCTGAATGACAAATCAGTCTGTACACAGTTCTCATCAAGAGCTACTAATGTTTTGTTCTTTACGAATTTTGAACCTTTTTCACTTCAAAGTAGTCAAGTAAATTCCAGCTTTATGGAAATGGTGTGACCAAATAGGTTGCATGATTTATTTACACCAGAAAGTTATTACTAAATGTTGCAGAGGAAAGTACGTTTTTGCACTGCTACACCAGAATCACAACCTTTGGCATATAGAAATATAATATGACAACATTTTGTTATATAGCCAATTGAGTTGTCCAATGGAAAGTTGAAAACTTGAAACTGTTTCCTGTTCTGCAGGCTTATCTTTTCAACGATTACTGGGAGGATATTGGGACTATTAAATCCTTCTTTGAAGCGAACCTTGCCCTTGCTGCACATGTAAGTCCTTTGTACATGGAAATCATTCAAGTTGTATGTTTTTCGAATGTTTCTTTAACTGAAGTGACCTGCCTAATTGTTTCTTGTATTTGTTGATGGTTAACTTGCTGTAATGACTTAGATTGATGAAAAAATTGAGTGCAGTTTTAACTTTTTAGATAAGTTTTCCTCACTGCAGTTTTCACAGTATAATTACTGTGAAATTCTCGGTAGTTTTACATAGTCTGATAGATACTGGTGGTCTGATTTCTTAGGGGTGTGATGAAAACAAGACTTGTCAAGCCTAGTCTGGATGATGTTTGGCTTCAGATTAATTTTGAAGTTTGAGGTTAGGCTTAGGTCATTTATTATTTGATCAAACCTAATCTAGCCCAATTTTGGACCAAACAAACATCTGCCTATTTTGATTGGTTTATATCCTTAAATCTAGCCAAAACCAATTGAGCTTGTATCAAGCTCAAGCTTAGGTCAAGCCTGATTCAAGCTCTGCACAATCTCCCGCTCTTTTTGCTCTCTCCCTCTCTCTTTCCTTTTTAATTAGAGGTTCGAGCTTGATCAAAGCTCGGTTCAAGCTTGAATAATAGCTGATTTCAAACTTGAGTTAAACTTTAACCCGATTTTAACAATTTAAATAATCAACCAATCAAAACCTTAATCATGAACAACAATTTCAAGAATAAAAAAGAGAAAGGTGGGGGAGGAAGGAGCAGTCTTCTAGATAGAGAGCAGAGTTGACAGGTTTCAGCTTTCTAACCCTTAGCTCCCTAAACTTAAGCAGTTGGATCTTATTCCAATAAAGGTATGCTGAACGGGCTTGTACCAGCCGGTTCAGCCTGTACCGAACCGGTCCGGTCTCTGACTGGTTTGGTTCGGCCTTAAAAAACGGTAGGGGCCGGGACCAAGCAGTACCAGGCTAGAACCGGCCGGTACTAGATATGTACCGGACGGAGGTATGGCTAGGAACCTGTGCGAACCAGTCGGTTTGCACTGGTTCGCCAAAGCGCACTCGCGCGCGCTGCCTGCATGCGGCATGTTGGCAACATGCCGCATGCTGCCGAACCAGTCTGGTAGGCGACTGGTACTCCTATCGGTACTGGTTCAACATACCTTGATTCCAATAGCTAGTTTTTTGTACATGCGTGTGCGCATTAATCACCCACTTAAAGCTTGATCCAGCTAGGTTATCTATCCCTTGCTTCAAATGTTATTTTGATTTCAGAAAGCAATTTTAAGCTTGGGTCAATTAAC
This sequence comes from Phoenix roebelenii, assembly GCA_025769935.1. Lineage (NCBI taxonomy): Eukaryota > Viridiplantae > Streptophyta > Magnoliopsida > Arecales > Arecaceae > Phoenix > Phoenix roebelenii. Next base: position 1,374,869 of record JAOXJJ010000541.1, read on the forward strand.
TTTGACCAAGGTCTCATTCAAGCCAAGCTTGAGCCAAATTCAAGCTGCTCGTATCAACTAACAACCCTATTGATAATGAACATGTACTTGAGATATACTTCTCAAATTTTTGCTTTTCTTTTTCTTTTCCGTCATATACTTTTAAAGTTCCTATCAATTGTAAGTCTAAACCACTTACATCTCAATGTCCAATGCTTCTGATTTTAGCAAATCTAGGTTTATCTGGTTTCATTAATGTCAGAAGCAAGGTCCATCGTACCGGTACCGGTCGGCGTACTGGTGGCGACCCGTACCGGTCCGAACCGGTCCGAACCGGTCCCGAACCGGTCCCGAACCGGTCCGAAACCGGTCCCGTACCGGTCCTTGAACAATAAACTACCGGTACCGGATTCCACGCTGATCCGATACCGGTCTCAGGTCGGACCGGTACGGTAGACCATGATCAGAAGTATTACTATTGTACTTTATTATAAATCTCTATTTGGATCACAAATATTTCTGGACCTAAAATTTATACATAGGAAGGTTTTGAATCGTTTGATATTAGAACAAGTGAATTGCTTTGTATTAAGTGTATATGTAAAATTGATATTGTCCTTGTATAAAACTTAATTACATGTCCATATAGTATGCATGGGTTGCCCAGTGCACGCGGCTCCTGCTTTTATGGGGTCTAGGGAGGATCTGTACGCAGCCTTAATCTTGTGCGGAGGTTATTTTGGTGTTTCGAACCTGTGACCTCAAAGACACAATGGGGCAACCTTATCGTTACACCAAGACTCACCCTCCTACATTTCTATGTAGTAGACATGCCAATTTATAATTTGGAAAAAGAGTATGTTTATCATTTAATATTGCTGGTTCAATAGTCAAGTTCCTATGGACTGTGAATCTGTTACACATATCATGCTTTTTATGCTCTCCAAAAGAATATAATTTTACCTAAGTTTAATATCAGTCAATATTCTCTAAGAAATAATGACTCGAATCTTCATCCACTAACGTAGAGTTATGTTTCAATGTACTTCACATTTTTACTTATTAAAAAGCAGAATAATATTTTAGGGTCATAATCATCCAAGCCTATCAATTCTGAAATTTGGAAGACTTTTAAATCCCAGTTCAGTAAGATTATCTGAAAGAATCAGGACGATGTGATAAAAACTTTAACAAGCAAGCTCATCATAGACAGATGAAAACAGAAGAAAGGATCACCTAAATTTTCGTGTTGTGACTTTTCCACCAAGAAGGCTGCTTTATGTCCGGAATATGGACCATGGAAAAAATTCATGTATTTTTGCACAATATGCTTGCTTATGTATAACCTTTTCTATTCTAGCCTCAACTCAGATATACACAAATGCTTACACATTTCTATATCATAATTACACTACTTGAATTATACACAGATAAACTGTTCTCATTTAGTGAATTATGCAGCCACCAAACTTCAGCTTTTATGATGCAACAAAGCCAATATATACATCACGCAGAAACTTGCCACCAACAACGGTTGACAATAGCAAGGTGGGTATTCAGTTAACTATTGGATAGAAGTTTTATTTTACCTCTCTGTAATTGTTGATTTCTTTGTTTTCCAGAATATTTTATGAGTTAGGAAATATCATTGTACCTAATATGGAAGAAAGAGATCTGTTTCCTGTATTGTAGGATTTCCAGAAAATTACTGCCCTTTTCTCTCCCTTTTTTTTTTACAGGCTTGTTTCTAGTTATCTTTCACTGTCATTATAAAGGATATATTTTTGAAAAAGAATCACTCATATGCATAGTTAAAAACAACAATTGTTCATTTTCATACAATTATGCCCTTTTTTGTGGGATATAATTATGCCTTTCAAATACTAATATATGTCAATGTTCCATGAGATGTTATATTTAGAACTCAATATTAGCAGTCAGGCTCCATTATTTTTTTCAGGCAGAATGGACTTGGGTTAACGGGCACGACCACTCTGGTATCTCGTTCCTAGTCTGGCTCCTTCGTGGAGGCTTTGAGGGGAAGGAGTTGCAGGTGGTTACCTGCTTCCGCAGAATGCGGTAACAGCCGAGCAAGGAGTCGCGGGTGGCGGTGGCTCGATAGCAGAGACCCTACGGTGAGGATGCGCGGGGCTTCGTCTTCTTCGAATTTGGCGCGTGACGACGGTGTGACAACGTGCTCGGGGAGGGACCGGTGGAGCTCCTTGATAGCAGGGGGATTCTTTTTCTCCTGGATCTGGTGTGCGGCGGTCGTGACTGGTCACGGGTGAAGATGAGAGCTGCTCGATTTGGCCGAGAGGGAGCGAGGGTTCGGTTGATCTGGCCGTGAGGGATCTCGATCCGTGCGGGAAACGATGATTTGACGAGGTTGGAAATGATAGGATCCAAGGCAAATACTGTGGCCGTGAGGGAGCATCGCTTGGTTTAGGGCTTGGAGTGGAACTTTTGGGAAGAAGGAACCCGCGAAACAAGGAGGGCATGTGAAGACGAGTTTCTTTCCCGTAGCCTGCTCTGATACCAATGCTGATGCCAGACAGTAGGGAAGAAGAAGAATTGAGGAGAGAGGAAGGAGGAAGAAGAAACTAGGCTTCACACCTAGCTCTGCTCAAGGATTCATGCTAGAGCTAAAAGAAAGGAATCACAATTTTTTTAATCGCATACTCCATACGATATATAGTTCACATATTTATAAGACCGACAAAATGCAAAGACCCACTAAAAAGAAACTAATCTTCCAAAAGATCCTCAAAATAATGAAATACCAAATTAAGCCCCAAGGCTATCAAATAACAAAATATCCTAATAAGTCTAAATAAAATAAAATCACTCTAACCACAATGAAACTGGCTGAACCATCCTTCTACGGCGACTGTAGACTCAAGTGATAGGCAATCTAGCACTGGTCTCCACACCACTTCCTCTCCCCTATCTTATTCTCTCTATTTTTTTGGCTTGAAAAAATAGCTTGAAATTTACAGAATAAGGAGAGATCATGCCAAAATTTTTGATTTCGACTTGATTTTATTACATATTGTAGATCTATGGATGATCTACACAATGACATAAAAAGTTTTAATTTTTGGATTATATATAATTTTAAAAATTAAAAATATATTTTTGAATTAAGGCGAGTATCCTATCACTTTAGGAAGTTAGAGGAGGCATCCGCTTCCGATGACGAGGAGGCATATATCCAGGCTGCCATGCAGGCAAGCCTGAATGATTAGTGGCAACAGGATGAGGTGGTCAAGCATAGGGCTCGCTTTGGGCCCTCATATTATGAATCAGGCTCCGATTCTGCGAGCAGTAGGGCAGATCCAAAGTTTAGAAAGACCTCAGTCATGGAGGCCATCAACAGAGGTGGTGGTCGTATTGCATCCATGCTGAAGGCTTTTGGTAGCAAAAAAAGTTATCTATAGAGATTCCATTAGGAGTAGCAATCCATGATTTACATCCATATGCCTTTTCTAGCAGAGATTCGAAGGAGCAGAGGGTTGACACAATGCTGAAGAAGAATAAGAAGAAAGATATATGGTGAGCTATTGGATTATGGTTCTACTGCAGCCATATCCCAGCGAATGTGGCAGACAATACGTACTATAGGTCTGCATTTTCGCCATACAGGTTGGTCCCGATGTTGATCTTTCAAGTTCGAATGATATCTACAATGAGCTTCTTGGCAATAATAAGAAAGAGCTAGAGAAATGGATTGCCTCATACAAGAGCAAATGGCTCATATATGGATGACAGTGGTGTGAGATGGTTGAATCGATCCTACCAGGCGGAGCATTATCAACTTCTTAATATATTATGATATGAAGATTTTTTTTATAAGTCGGTTGATGTTTTTGATCAGGTGCGCAATGCCACGTACATCCTCAAATTGATGGAGGTGGTGATTAGTCAAGTAGCAAAGAAGAATGTCGTACAGGTCATCACTAATAATGGGCCACCAAAGAAATTTTGATGCAGCGATGATCACATATTTTCTGGACCTCGTGTTGCATATTGTATTGATTTCATGTTGATGGATATTGCGAAGATTCATAGGATGCAACAGATGATGGAGACAACCCAAACCATCACTAGATATATTTATAACCTTATATGGGTTCTTTCACTGATGAGGAGATCTGCAAGGGTAGAGATCTTGAGATCAGGGGTCATACAATTTACTATCAACTATGTTGCATTTGATAGCTTTCTTGAGAAGAAAGCAGTCCTACGTTTGATGTTTGTTAGTCTCGAGTGGCAAGAAAGTATATATGTGAGGGTCGACACTGAAGGAAGCATTGTTGAGGACTTAGTGACGAGGCACACATTTTGGTAGCAGGCCACTACAATAGTGAAGGCTATCAGACCATTGTATGAAGTACTTCGAGCCATGGATAGTGAAAGTTACCCTCAGATGGCTTCTTGTATCACATGATGGAGAGGGCAAAGATTCAGATCATAAAGGTAGATCCGACGTATGCCCAGGAGTACATCGACATCATTGAGTGGCGGTGGAAGTACCAGATGGGTAGGAACTTGCATCTAGAAGGTAAGAATATTGAAAATTAGACTCTCCTGTACTTGTATAATTTTATTAACACATAACGAACTTTTTCTATAGCATACTACTTGAACCCTCGGTTTCAGTACACCGTAGCTGGAATCGATATGGATGACGAACTTCTGGCCGCTTTGCGTAATGTGATGTACAAGATGGAGCCTGATCCAATAGTTGTGACCCTATGTCTAGAAGAGATAAATTAATTTAAGTGACATGTGTAAGTTAACTAGTATCTTCAACTATTAACATATTATGATACGGTTCTTTTTCATATACCAAGTTATTTAGAGAGGGCACTAATAGTATTGGAGTCTCGGCAGTTGTCGTAAGTAAGAAAAGTATAATCCAGGCATATTACATATTAGGAGGATATTTACCTGGCGTTAGGTAGATTCATTTTGGTTTGTCCGCGAGAAATCTTAAGTGGCTAGCTATTTGAATCCTCTCTCAGACGATCTTCTCGAGTGGCTGTGAATGCAACTGGTCCACCTTCGCTTTCATCCACAGCAAGTAAATAAACCGTTTAGCACAAAAGCGCCTCAATGACCTTGTATATGTTCACTACAATCTGAAGTTGAGGCTGAAGTGCATTTTGAAGAAAGTGGAGCTAAAGTACACAAATCTAATCCATAGTGCTTTCGTTGATGATATCGGTGATCCTATAATTAGATGGCTTATGGGCCATCAGTAGGATTTGGAGCTTGATGAGCGAGGATCGCCTCCATGACTGGCTAGTTTCATAACCAACGAGGCAAGGGTTGATGCAGGGCAATGGGCGGAGAGCAATAATATTCTATGCCTCCTAGCTGATTAGCTACAGCCGCAGAGGAGCCGATCACTACATGACTCTTTGTCCGAGACATCCTCTCAGAGATATGATCGAGAGATGTTTAGACGAGACCACCATGCTTTCTGATCGACTCAGTTAGGAGGGCGACATACATCCTCCCAACAAAGCCAAGTAGAGAGGGGCACAAAGGGTAAGAAGACAGCTGTCCACATGCCAAAAAAGAAAAACAAAAGGTCCTGCAAACCCAATGGAGATTGTCGAGGAGGAATCAGTTCACTCAGATTTAGGGACTAAAAGCAACAGTTCTGGTGGTCATGGATTTACTAGCTAGGAAGAGAGTGGAGGATATGAGACCACCGTTTATGAGACAGTTGCAGGATGATTGTCGATTCACTGGTGAGTTTCAGTTTATGTATATTATACAGGATAGGGACCACCGTTCACGATCTGCTAGAGCCCGCGAGGATTTGAATGTATATGGAAGACGGGCTCCTCGAGGTTATTCAAGAGAATACGATGCAACTGCAGATGATCTTGTGCATGGAGTAGAATCCATAGACGTATCAGATTTTGAGTCATATACTAGATCTTATTATCCGCAGCCACAGACAACCTATGACCCATACGGATATGGATATGGTGGGTCTGAGGCATCTTCTAGTGCCTATTATCCTACACAGCCCGAAACATCTTACAAGTCAGATTTTGTTGTCGACTTATTCAGTTGGGCCCTTCACAGTTGTTTTATCAACCAGTTTATTAGCCAGAGGACACCTCTCAGAGCTAGAGCTTCAGCGAGAGATCCGATAGTGCTTATAACCTGAAACACGTTTTTTCTGGGATAAACATATAAAACTATAAGGCCGCTTGGTTAGAAGGGTGGAGATGTGCGTCTTAACTATGCTAATGATCCGGATATCTTCGAAAAGTAATGCTACTTGATGAGATTTTAGATATCCGTATGTCTGTTGTACTTTAAATATATGTAATTTATTATATTATTTTATATTTTTTACCTCACTATTTGATTTGAGAATATTTCATGTTACTTGTTGTAGCATGCACCATCTCACTAATCATTTTATGTTTTGTATCATTTTAAAACAATAAGATGGATCCTTTAGGTTAAACTGGAATCATAGAAACATCAAAAAATATTAAAAAATATCAAAATAAATATCAAATTAGACTTAAAATCATTAAAAAAGTTCTAAAAGATTGATTACTAATTAAATCAATTTGAAAAACTCCAAAAAAAAATGGGTGTGCCCGTATGGAACCAGCACACCCAAACATATCGTGTGTCGGTACGGTACTGAACCGGTACCGTACCAACCTATCCCCCAACTGGTACATGTTCCGGTACTAGTTCGATAGACCTTGATTCTCTTCAAATTTAAAAATCATTAAATAAGCTAATAAGCTAAGTTAACCAACCACTTCCATGAATATTCAAATCTCAATTGGTATTTAATCAAAGAACTGGATCATTTTGAAAATTACAAGCAAGGATAAAATTAAAATACTTAACCAACCCCTAGACTGTTATGCTGATCTTGGCCCTCCATGGGGTGCTGTTTCAAACTTTAATCATTGTTCATGCACCAACCATCCTGTAAGGATTTTTCTAATTGTCAATCTTAATGGTTGTTTTCTTTGTCTGATTGACAACAAGTGAAAATCTTGTGAATCAACTCTCTGCTGAAGATCTGATAATGGATCCACAATGGTGATTTCACTGATTGGAAACATGGTTTTTCTTTTTGTCATCATTTATTCATTTAATGTGCACATTAGGATGCGGCTGAGTTTTAGTCAAGTGTTTCTGGTTGCCTATGTGTCTTGTTGATAATGGAAACTTGTGAATCAACTCTCTGCTGAAGATCTGATAATGGATCCACAATGGTGATTTCACTGATTGGAAACATGGTTTTTCTTTTTGTCATCATTTATTCATTTAATGTGCACATTAGGATGCGGCTGAGTTTCAGTCAAGTGTTTCTGGTTGCCTATGTGTCTTGTTGATAATTTTTAATAGATGATTTAAGTGAACGGTTGGATTTCTGAAAACTACTATTTTTTCTTATTATTTTTGAAATCATTCTGCTTTGGACCTATAAATGGGCTTGAGGCTTTACCCTTTAATTTTGATGTGAGTATTCTTCCTATCAATTTTGCCTAAGAACCGATACAGTATTGTAATTATATCTGTGTAAATTTAATTGTTTACTTTAGATGTTTGCACGTTCTATCCAAGATTTTTTTTTTATGTTTGTTTTTTCTAGTAAGTTTAATAAGGTTTTATTTAGCTCCTCATTACATATACGTAACTTTGATTTATCAAGCCATCCTCATCTATCCGGGTTTTATTTAGGTTATGTGAGGACCATGTGGATTTGTGTTTAGTCCCACATCAGCTATACAATGGATAGATCCTAGGTACTTATATAGGACCAAGAAACCTAAACAATTTCTAGCTAGCCTTTTTGGTGAGGCCTTGAGCATGTTCAAACATATGATCTCACTTAAATCTCAATTTTGGGCAGTAGACTTAACATCTCTTTATACTTCTTAAGTTCATCTCTGGAGGTGAGATCATTTTCCAGTTCATATCATCAATAGCTCATTAATATATTGATTTACATAATGCATGCAACACTATTATCCAATCTGATGAGAGGCTTTGATTTTTGTTTTCTATATTGTTAAATACTTTAATCCTGATACTAAAAGCTTCGACAAAGTTATGCTTATGATCTATATATGTTATGCTTATAAATAAGGAGTAGAATCCTAAGAAGTCATGGCATTGGAACGTTGGAACATTGGAAGACTATTTCTGCAACCCTCATAAGTCACAAAAACAGTGATGACAAATTAACTTACATGTGAAACATCACCTTTTTTGCCACTAATGGGATCTCCAACATATTGGTAGTTACATGGTAAAGATCTTCCATCTATCCCACCATACTTCACGTCATATTCTTCTTATATGCCCCATACATGTTGTATCATATAGTACTGAGTTTTACTTCCCATTATATTTTAACTTTTAATGTTTGATTATATTGAACATGTCACTTTTACTTTATCTTGACATGCCTTTTAGATTGTCGATTCAATTGTTTCCCATGGAAGTTTCTTGGACAGCTGCTTGATAGAGCACAGTGTTGTTGGTATTCGATCTCGAATAAACTGCAATGTGCATTTAAAGGTTAGTTTTTTTAATCCTAATCACAGCTCATTGGAAATCAGTGTCTCTACTTGTAAGCATTACATTTAAACTTGTCGTAGATATTACTGTTGTGTTAGAACTACATATGCAGGACACAGTTATGCTTGGTGCTGACTACTATGAAACAGATGCTGAAATAGCATCATTGCTAGCTGAAGGAAGGGTTCCTATTGGAATTGGAGAAAACACAAAAATAAGGTATTTTCTTTTGTTCCTTAGGCTATTAAAGTTTTCTAGTTCGTTATATGTTATATTAATATACGTATCTTGCAGGGAATGTATCATTGACAAGAATGCAAGAATTGGGAAGAATGTGATAATTTCAAACTCAGATGTAAGGTTTCCTTTAACTGCTTTCCTTTTTATGAAAAAAAATCTGTAAATTTATGCATTACAAAAATTGTTTAATTCGTATAAACATAGCTACCAAAATTTATATCTTGTACAAAGAAACTCATCAAATAGATAAGACTAGGTTGTGGTGCCTCCTTTCCAAGATTTCTTTAGTATTTGCATGACCTGACCTAGTTCTGTTGCAATATGCCAAATTTGGAGAATTGTATCTTTTATATATATATATATATATATATAATCTTTCATCATAGGAGTGCAAATAATTGCACAAAGCATCATTCCTACAAGTTGTAGCAGCTATTTCTTGCTAGAAGTAACTTCTACAATCTGGGTATCTCTTTCAGCTAGTGGTAAAGCCTCTTCAGTCCACTTTAGAAAAAATAATATGCACAACCACCCCCTATACGAATATCAAGTGGTGTCCTACATATAGGTATATAGTATACATTTACCTGAACAAATTTAAAGTATGGAACAATTAGAATACATCCACACTAAGAAAGCTTAAAAATGTCAATGGTGCAGTTCATTTTTGACAATAAGGCCATGAAAAGGTGGTTTTCTCCAAGCACAGTTATTTACTTTGCTTAATCTTACAATTAGGAAACCCCATTTAGATATCCAAGCAGTGACTTGTACAGACCCCCGGGTTTTTGTTAGAATGCTAGATGCCTTGAGGTGTTTTATTTGTATCAATGTAGTAGAGGTGTTTTATTTGTATAAATGTAGTAGCATAATAAGACTTTTAATAATGAGGGTGAAGGTTCTTATGCAAGAAAAATTTAAATATGTTCTTTTTTCTTTTTTCAGAAAATTGAATATTATGCCTTAACCTATTGTATATTTAGTACTTCGAAAAATGCACCTGGATTTTAAATTCCACACAAGAAAAAAATTTCTCTGTCATAATTTATATAATAACTGCCATTAATTTTGAATATCGTATTTTTAAGTCCCTCCCTCCCTCTCTCCCCCACTTCTTCCACAAACAGACCCTTGGTTACAATGTTCTAAGATCTTGACACAAAATCTCGATTTTCCAGCAAGATGATTGACAGATAAAGTTGTAACTGTTCAACAATGCATACATTTGACACCCACATGTTCTGACTTACCATGAGTCTATTGTTTCTTTATATATTTGTTAGCCTAGGATCATATTAAGAAAGCCTGATGGATCATTCTGGAATCCACATTTTTAATCGTGATCTGGATTCTATGGTATCTTGATGCATCAATATGGTTATAAAAGGACAATTTTCATAGAAAAATGTAATTATCTAAATGTTTTACAATGTGATTATCATGATCAAAAGATGTAGATTTCAATTTTTATTGCTTACAAGGTAATTTCATGCTTTCATAGCATTGGATCTGTTAGCCTAGATGCACAAATATAATTGATAAATTAAATATCTCTAATATTCAAAAACAATAAATAAGAAGAATAAA
>JAOXJJ010000542.1:0-25970 GCA_025769935.1 Phoenix roebelenii
AGGCTGGTCAGCCAAATCTTCAAGAACCAAATAGGCCGAAACATGGAAGTCTATGTGGACGACATGCTGGTGAAAAGTCGGATGGTGGAGAACCATATGGCTGATCTCAACGAAACATTTTCCATATTGAGGAAATATCGGATGAAGCTCAACCTCGCCAAGTGTGCGTTCGGAGTCACCTCGGAAAAATTCCTCGGCTTCATAGTCACCCAGCGCGGAATTGAAGCGAATCCTGAGAAGATCCGAGCACTGCAAGAGATGGCGCTGTCAAGGACGGTCAAGGAGGTACAGCGGCTCACTGGTAGGATCGCGGCCCTGGGAAGATTTGTTTCCAGGTCCGCCGAGAGATGCCTCCCCTTCTTCGCAGTCCTCAAGCGGCCGAAGAATTTCTTGTGGACAGAGGAATGCCAGCAGGCTTTCGAGGACCTCAGGCACCTCATCGCTTCCCCTCCGCTTCTTACAAAATCCCAGCAGGGTGAGCTCCTCTACTTATATCTGGCGGTCTCCCCAGTTGCAGTGAGCTCCATCCTGGTTCGAGAAGAAGACAAGCTCCAAAAATCAGTGTACTACACCAGCCGAGTCCTGAGGGGTGTTGAAACCCGATACTCAAAACTAGAAAAGACCATCTACGCCTTGGTTATCTCAGCTCGGAGACTTCGGCCCTATTTTCAAGCCCACACAGTCGCCATATTGACCGACTAGCCCATGAAGCAAATTCTGCAGCGGTCAGATCGGGCTAGAAGAATCACGAAATGGGCAGTCGAGCTCGGGGAGTTTGACCTCGAGTATCGATCGAGTCTAGCAATCAAGGGTCAGGCACTCGCCGACTTCATCGTCGAGTGCACCATGCCGGATGAGCCCGAGGCCGCGTCCACGCCAGCGGAGGAAATCCCGGAGCAGTCATGGACCCTACATGTTGACGGCTCCTCGAACTCGGGGGGTAGTGGAGCAGGCCTCATCCTTACCAGCCCAGACGGAGTGGTTGCAGAGCAGGCCTTGCGCCTCGAGTTTTCCACCTCTAACAATGTGGTGGAATACGAGGCACTCATCAACGGGCTCAAATTGGCAAAGGAGCAGGAGGTGAATGACCTAAGGGTCTTTAGCGACTCCCAACTGGTCGTGAGCTCGATCGCCGCAGACGGACGACAGTCCGGCCTGCCCGCTGAGCAACGGGAGCGGGGCAGGCCGGAGGCGCCGAATCAGACGTCCCTCCGAAGGCCGAGCTTGCGCGCTCGGCTGATGGGGCCTTCTCTCGGGCCGCCGATGTGTCGGCCCCAGATTCTTCCGCCCCTCGGAGAACGGATGTAGGGGTCGGTCTCGCCTTTTTCGGAGCTTGGGAAGAGCCCCGTCCGCCTTAACGGACCTCATTTTCAGTCGGAAGAACAGGGACGTATTGCTGGTCGACATGTGGGGGATATCTGAAACATAAAGAGAAAAACTCTTAAGTAAAAAGAGAAAGAAACAAATAAAACAGTAAACAAAACTAAGTAACCACTCTTACCCTCGGGGTGCGCCGAGCTCAGGCCGACGTTCACTAAGGCCTCCTCGCTCAGGAGGTCGGCCAAGTTGATATCTCTCCCGAGACCCTGCAGGGAGTCAAGAACCCTCTGCTCATCCGTCATAAGCTCGGAGAGCTTGTTGAGGGCCTTCAGTCGGGGGTGTCCCCACCTCGGGTCAAACCCCCACGATACTTCCGACGCCAAAAAGAAAAACCTCCCCTTCCACTCATGGATTGAGGAAGGGGCACTTCGGAAGAGGGTCATACCGCCTCAGAAGGCGAAATACAACCACTCTCCGTCCGCTGGGTTTGTCTTTAATAGAAAACACCGGCGGAAAACACTCACCAGAGCCGGGATCCCATGCGCAAGGCATAGGGATAAGAACCCGATTATAGTCCTCCATGAGTTTGGAACGAGTTGCGCTGGGACGAGTTGGTACTCCACCAATAGGTCGTTCATGAACTCATGGAGGGAAAACCGTAGGCCGGCCCAAAGCGTCTCAATGTACACTCCGATCCGACCTGGGGGCGGTCGCGTCACCCGATCCCCCGACCCTGCGGGTTCAAGATGAAACCCTGGCCGGAAGAAGAATCAGGAGTGAACCAACTCCAGTTCCTCCTCCGGCATGCTAGATCCGACTTCGTTCGGACCAGAACCCATTTTTAACAAGAAAGAAGAAAGTGGAGAATAAAGGAAAAATGAAGAAAAAGGAAAAAGGACGCTCCTATCTAAAAAGGGAAGATGACCTACGGTGGGGGGATCGCCGGAAATCGCCTTGAGGCGCCGTCGAAACATTCGGTTACGACTGAAAAACAAACAGGAGGCAAAGAGAAGGGAAAACAGCCAAGCGAGATCTTTTTTAGGGCCAGGTCGAAGGGTTTATATAGACTCTTCCGACGGCCCGGATCGGCAGGCCCGAATCCTAACTCTCGTTCAGATTGCGCCACGTGTCGACCCCGAAAACCGAAGCGGCGTATTTATTTTAATTTGGCGCCTCGAACACGCCATTGAGGCAGCGTCCCGTCGGATCTTGGGACCCCATTATGAGCCCGCCTCACGAAGCGGTCTCGGAGGACGAAAATGTGTCGTTCCATCTTCTCTCATTAAAGATACTCCGAAACGTGCGGAACACCGGAACGATTTAAAGTCTCCCTGGCCCCCACCGCAATAATAAAAACAACTACTTCCCACGTCCGAGCTCGCAAGCGGCTCGAACTCGAAAGTTGGAGGGTAGTGTTGGGGTAATATAGATCACCCCAAGTCACATGAGTATGTTGCGGAGCACGTGATCGAGAGTACCCGAACTCCCGACCTCGGATGCGCTTGACCTCAGACATGTCCGACCTCCGAGCTCCCAACCCGGCGCCCGACCAGGCACCCGATCTCGAAGCTCTCGACCTCGGAGCTTGCCACCTCGGAAGTCTGACCTCGCCATTCACATACAGTAGTCATATCCTTCCGTAGTCCGATCAGAGACCATACCCTGCTATCGCCCCCAGCATTTAATGCGCGTGGCTCCTGAAGACCTCCGGCTCATTTCACCATTAATGCACGTTTCCGGCTCACTCAACCATCATCACGCATGGCTCCTGAAGACCTCCAGCTTACTCCACAATTAATGCGCATTTTCGGCTCACTCAACCATCATCATGCATGGCTCCTTAAGACCTCCAGCTTACTCCACAATTAATGCGCGTCTCCGGCTTACTCAACAATTAATGCGCGTGGCACCTACTGTCCATGGATCTCCAGTTCTCCACGGCAAGTCAGCTCGGCCGCATCCAGTCGGCCGTGACAACTCCCTGACTCCGACCTCAAAGCATTAATTCGCCTGATTGTGCGACGTGTTCAGTTGTACTGCAGTCTCGCCTCGTCACATCACAGGTAACCTAGCACCTCTCTATAAAGGAAGAACTTCTCCATTTTAGAGGGGGCTGGAGGACAGAAACTCTGATACACACTGTTTTCTCCTCGTATACATTTGCCTCTTCTGACTTAGGCATCGGATGGCCGGCGCCGGAAAATCCGGCCACCGGCTTCCTTGCAGGTCCAGCGGAGGACGCCGCCCGCCGACGGATCGCCGCCCGCCAGCGCTTCGCCGGAGCTCTACCTTCTCGGCCGATCGGTCGCCTCAGGGTCCAGTTTCTAGCAACAGATGCAAAGTACTTGGGTTAAGAAAAAAAAAAAGGAAAAGAGAAAAACAATGATAGCTTCTGTATCAACTCCACACCATCGGACACTCCATAAAAAAAATCATAACATATAGCTCGACCAATAGCATGTATAGAGAATCATGTTACTGTTATACATAACTGGTTCTTGGTAAAATTGCTACATTCTGAATTTAAAAATGTGGAGTAAATGTTTGACAATTTACTTCATCTTTTTTTTCAAACAAACACTCTGGATCATACGAATTAAAACACTTTTTTCCGGAGGATAAAATAAATATTTTTTAACATAACTTATTACTTTCCAACTCATTTACTTAACGTGTGAACAGAAAATTCTGTCATGCAATATGAAGTAATTGAGAGGTAGATATAAGTTATTGCAACTAATTTGCGAAAAAGGGAAGTGCTTTCTTGCCAACAAGATCCAATGATAACAGAAAAAATTATTGTTACATCCTTTCGGATCCTCTCTGGTTAAAAATTTTCACCAGCTTCCTAAGTTATATGAGGGACCCAATATGGTCCTTCATCCTCTTCGCCATCCAACATTGTTGTAATGCATTTGCAAAAAATATAAGTATTATTTTTAAATTCAAAATCTTCCATCAAATCTATTTTTTTTCGTTAGTTAGCAATTTTTTTTTCTTTTGATACACTTAAAAGATGTTCTTCCATGCCGCTCTGAGTTTTGCTCTATAAACTAAAATTTAGGAGATACGTCGCCCTAAAGTCACTACCAATTTGGGCTCATAGTCTCTAATCACAAAAGCGATTATAGTACAACCTTCACGATCCCTCGATTTCGCCTCCCAAAACCTGGTACCTCTCTTGCTAGAATCTGCCGCCACCCATCGAATTCGTTTATTGTTGTTGTTATTATTATTATAATACATAAGTGATGATAATAATGTTAATAAAAAATAATAATAATGATATCAATACTAATGCAGAATAGAATGGTAGACGTAACAGTAACCTAATACGCGACACAAAACCATCAGGCTCCTCTCTCTTCCCCACAGCCGCCCCCCCACCTTCTAGAAAAAAATTCCTCTTCTCTGCGATCTCTTTCTCTGTCCGTAGGAGGAGGAGGAGAGATGTCGCTGGCATGCGTCAAGATGTCGGAGGAGGTGTGGCTGACCTGCCTCACCCACGCACTCACCACGGAGACGGAGGAGATCATGGGCCTCCTCCTCGGCGACATCCAGGTAACCTCCTCTCCCCTTTTCCTTGTTCGTCCTCCCCATTGATCGGATCAAGATCGAACCTTGCACGCGTCTTGAGCTTCTTTTTCCGGGTTTTATTTCCGTAAAAACATCGCTCGATTTGGTAGGGGTTTTGTGTTTTTGGGCATGCTCAGTCAGATCGATCCGGTGATGGGGTTGGAGGAGGAGCCGATCGATTGGATTCGATTTGTTGCTCGAAGTACCTTATGATGCTTTTCGCAGGATCGGTTATTAGGTTTTTCTTGCGTTGCGCGTTTCCATACCTCCGGTTTCTCTTGCGTGATTAGTCACTTCCTTGTAAAAATCGCATTTGGGGAATTTTTCAGCGAAAAGAAAAGTTTCTCTTTAGAATTTCTCATTGTTCCGTTAATTCCCCCCCCCCCCCCCTCTCCTCCGGCTCGTGGAAGAGGAATCGTACTGCCTGAAGATCATGGGCCTTCTCCTCCAAGATCATATGTCTAAGTCACCTTCCTCTGTCTTTCTTGGCTACTTCTTTCTACTTTCCTTGCTACATAGATCATAAAATAATCAAATCTTGCGGTGTTTTTTCTGTTTCTTGGGATTCTATTGCCGTCCATTACCTGATTTTTGTTGCCCCCCCCTCTCCTCTCGCTGATTAGGTACTTAGTATTAGGATAGAGTTCTGGGGTTTGAGTCGCTGATCATAGCATGCTTTTGGTAATTGATGAAGTTATTAAAGTTTTCTTGCGGTATGAGTCAGAATTGATCTGGTTTTTCTTTGCCGTTTAGAGTGTGGTTGTAGCAATAGAGTTGTTTGATTTCTGTTACTTTTAAAAGTCCAATTTTTGATTCTTTCCTTGGTTATTGGAAAGTTTGAGATATTGTTCTGGTTTTTTATATTTCATGGCGACAGTTCTGATGGCCCACAATATTTTAAGCTTTGCATTCTTTTTTTTTAACA
Organism: Phoenix roebelenii; assembly: GCA_025769935.1. Classification (NCBI taxonomy): domain Eukaryota; kingdom Viridiplantae; phylum Streptophyta; class Magnoliopsida; order Arecales; family Arecaceae; genus Phoenix; species Phoenix roebelenii. The sequence goes on from JAOXJJ010000542.1 coordinate 5,822, forward strand.
GAAAGTTCTTTTATTAAGAACTTCACCTTGTTCTACTCCATTTTCCTTTCTTTCCTGTTGATAATAAAAAAAAAGAACTATATTTCTTGAGCTGAGAGTTTAGTTGGGATTTGGGAATTTCATATAGAGAAAACTGTACTCAGAGCTTCTTCCACTTCACCATAGGTATATGATACAATTAGGTGTACTGCATGAAGCTCTATGAGGGCGACTTACTTTCCCATTGATCGAGTACTTGAGAATCACTAGGTAGGCGATAGTGCCTACTGTATATCCGTTCTTAATCCACACTGTAAAGGCTGCTATTTGGGTATCATATTGTGAGAATCACCTTATAATACAATTTTCCTTGACTGTGTTACTACTTACTAATATCAGAGAGTTGGAGTCATGTATTTGCAAATATGAGAACTAGATCTTATTGTATTTGAAAGTTGGCTTCATTTTCCCTCCAGTATTTTTGTTCCTTTCTAGCTCATGTATTTTACCTTAGGCTACTAAAGGTATTGGTTATATATTGCTTGCACTGGAATAAGGTTGCAGGTTTCTTACATTCCTTTTCTGCTTCAGTTCTTCTTCTCTATCTTCTTTCTTTTTTCTACAAAAATATTTTGAGGAAATGTTGATCTTCAATGACAAGAAGGGATAAAGATGAGTAAGGGGAGATAGGAGAGAACCAGGGTAGGTAGAACCGTCCCGAATCGCCCGATTTGGGACGTCCCGAGCTGTACTAGTGGCGGACCCGGACAGTTCTGGCAATGAAATCGAGACTCCGTCGCCGGAGGGAGAGAAGGAGAAGGAAAGAGAAGAAAAGAGAGCGAGCGGAAGAGGGAGGGAGGTTGGCGAAGGCCGGCGCTTGGGCAGGAGGTGGAGGCCGCGGCCGGGTCACAAGGTTCGGCCTTTAAAAAAATTTATGATTTTTAAGTATAGTTAGCAAATCGCTTGCCTCTGACTTCACTTAAAAATTACGAAATTTTTTAGAGGCTGCACCCTGTTTCGAACGAAAGAGGAGACTCAACGGCGGCCTTCGCCTCCTGCCCGGGCGCCGACCTCCTTCTCTCTCCTTTCCTCTCTTTCCCTTCTCTCTTTCTCTTTTTCCTTTTCCCATGATCTGCATTCGCTCTCTTCTGTGTCAATACAAGCCCGACACGGCACGGCATGAGCTTGTACCGACTCGTGCCGCTGGACAACCGGTACGGTGCCCGGTACCGGCACAACAAAGCATGGAGAGAACAATATCAGGAGGAAACGAGTAAAGAGAAATAAACAATAAAATAAACATGACTAATTGTTAGAGCTAGAAGCTGCATGATATGGGATATAGTGATGGTCCGATGGAAGGCATATTCAGTTTCTTTGGTTCTGCACGGTATTTCCTATGTGTGCACGCAATATGGTTGAAGGGCTTGTTGATATGTTAGTGGTCTTGAAGACAGTAAGAAAGCAAATTATCAGCTTTGATGGAAGTCATGAGGAAGTGTTGAATAAGCTTGGAGTTAGGACTTCCCTAGCCAGCTAAACAATGACAGAAGAATTTGTTTGAGCCAATCCCAAATATTCGGGGAAATAAGGCTCTTGATTTGTGATCACTATATATCCAGTTGAAGAGATGCCTGATCTTTTTTTCCGTGGGGGGTGAGTTGGTGGGAGGGTGGGAATGTTAATATTACTTATGTTCATTTGTTAGATCATTGAATTTTGTAACATCTGATAGATTGTGATGGATCCCATAAAAAGTTAAATTGCTACAGATGCATTGTATTGTATCTATTTTTGGTTCTTGAACTTAATGTGCATGTGTTACTTGTATGAGATTACTGCCAGTTCTATTATTATTCTTTAAGAATTTGGAGATTTGTTTAGTTTACTTCTGTTTCTAATTCTGTAACCTATTTATCTTTTAAACTATAAATCATTACTATGGAAGTTCCTTACCATTATTTAGTTGGGTTTTTCATGTTTGGCATTGCAAATTTTGTAGTACATGAATGGTGGAAATGCAGCTGCTCTGATCTGGGGAGCATCCCCACAAATGCGGTCTGATCGTAGAAAAGATCGAGTGGAGACTAATCCTGAGTTGCTGGCTGCAGCTTCGGCTCAAGCTGAGATATCCATCATCGCATTTTTAGAACTTTTTCTCTTATATCTTAACCTTTGCAAATTATATTAGTTTTGGAAGTTAAACTTGACCCTTTAGCACAGAATGACACTGACAACAGGAAGGACAACAAGGGTAATCGGGTGGTACCATTCACACCCTCATATTACAGTTCTTCCATCTCATGTAGGTAAGCTGACAATAATAATGACGACTATATGTTATGGCTCCACAGAGCTACTTTCAAGGATGTTTCTAATTTATAGTCAAACTACATTACCTCCTGCTTGCTATCTTTTTTATGTTGTATTGCAAGTGGTATTTGTTGTGCTTGACTTATTATAGTTATTTGCAATCTTTTCATTTGATTGTTTTTTCATTTGGCATTGGCTATCAGTTGTCATGATACACCTTACAAAGTAGTAGTTTAAGGTATGTGTGGACTGGAGGAGGGGATATTGGTGCATGAATGAAATTTTTCTTTAGACTAAAATGTGGTAACAGTACTCAAATTTTGTAATTAAAGGATTTTGTAGAAAGGTAGAGTTTTTGTTGAAAGAGGATAACATACAATGTATTTTCTTAGGGGGTAAAGAAGAATGGTTGAAATAGGGTATCAAGATATTTATATCATAATTTAGCTGATTGCTGAAGATTGGTGGTCGTACTACGATGTTATCCTTGATTTTGTTTGGGGTTATCAAAAATGATTTTTGCTGTTGATGTTCAGCTGCTTCTGTTGTCTTACTCATTAGAGAACATGAGGGCATAAAATCTTTGAACAACACAGTATGTTACTTTCAGATCTTATGATCTCACCTATGTCATGCTTCTTGATACTTTTTAGTACAATCTATAGTCTTTAGTCTACTTGCTACCCTACTCATTGGGAGTAGTGTTGCAGAAAATGAAGGCACATGGCAGCTTCAGGTTTTGCCGATGATGTCCTGCCACTTCCATTGTCTTACACCTAAGAAAAAACTAGGGAATAAAAGTCTTTGAACAGCACAGGTTGTTGCTTTCAGAATTTATGATCTCACCTATGTCATAATATTTGATACTTTTCAGTAGAATCTGTAGTCTTTAGAGTGTTTGCTAGCCTACTTATTGGTTGTTTACTTGGTTCCAATCATTAAAATAATTATCTGCCAATTGCATATGCCCATCCTGCATTTAGTACTTATTATGATTTTTGGTGTAATGCATCTTTATATTTGACAATGGCATTTCAATGAATGTTTTTGGTGAGTTACATCTGCTTTTATTTATGCATCAGACATGCAGTCTTCTTCTTTGAATGAAATTGAACTTATTTGCAAGAAAGGATATTCCTTGATTGTATCTATGAAATCTAAAACTTGCAGATGTTCGTACCCAGGCAATGTATCAGTTGCTGGATCCTGGTTTTATTGGGCTGATCTTTTCTTGCTTTAGTGAGGATGCTCAGAAGGCCTGTCTTCAAATTTTATTCTTTTTTATTGTACAATTGCAGCAGGATTCTTCTGTGGCTCAATAACTGCTTTGAATTTCCTCAGATTGGAAGAATTCAAGTCATTGCTTTCCAATCCTTGGATGGGAAACAGAGGCATGTGTCCCCTGTCACTAATAGTTCAATTATAGAGCTTGAATCATCTTGGAGTTCCTCGGAGAATATGGTATCAACATCAGGATCTGCTTTGACTGAAAGCTTTGAACAGGACACTGGGGACTCTAGAGCATCCAAAGCTACCAAGGTTTGGTTGGCTGTTGCTTTTTTTTTTTATAATTATTTTAGTTCGTTTCTAGATGACTCTTCTGTCCTGCACCAATGAGATAGTGAACGAATGAACCTCTGATAGAGTAGACGGCTACATTTTACCTTAGTTGAGTTGTCTATTTAACTATATATACTTGAGCCGATGAGTGATTTGAACTTTACAAGCCATTACAGTAACAGTTTTACTAGGGTAAATGCTTAGGTGCCTACATGCTTAGGTGGGGTGCACTGTCTTGGCTACATGCTCCTGGGCTGGTGTAAATATCTAGATGTCCACTGGATTTTCTAGATGGTCAACTAGTTGATCAGTAGACCAGCCAGGTGGTGCATGTTGTGCATGTCTCTCTAGATATATGCTTTATATATTTTTGCCTAGAGTTATTTTAAGTTTAGTATACCCAGTATATCAAGTTATAGCTTAACAAGATTTGCACTTGTAACTGTTCTACGGTATGTATATATGTCTGTAAAATTTATAAAAGCTATTACAACTTTGGTATATATCTTATCATAGTTAACCTATAGTCGTTTGTAGACTCCTTGAATCATTTATGAAGAATTTATTTGGGAGTTAAATGATAGACCTTTCTCCATCATTTGCAAAATGGATAATTGATGTATCTATCTGTAAGCGTTAAGCTGCCAATTAATGATGCAAGTTTGATGAATTATGGTAGTTTTAGAGCTCTCTGTGCTGCTTAGCTTCCTGGGCATTCTGTAGGTTATAAACTAATGATGGTGGAAGACTTCCTAAAACTGCATAAATGCCTTGACTACCTACATGGGAACTCTCTATGAGGACGTTGCTGCTAGAAAACGTCCTGGGACTAATACTTGTTTATGATCGAAATTCTCCTGGGTTATTGCTGTGCTTAATAGTTAGTAATGAAATGTTGGTGGAAAATAACACTAAAGGCTTCCTTCTAGGGGTAAATCATGCTTGCTTATTTCATAAATGAATTGTCAAATTTCCAGCACAAGGCTCATTATTTTCTGCAACACAGAGTATATCCCTGAGATCTCGTGACTTGGGCTACGTTATGATCTATGCATTGCAGTCTCACATGCTTCTTTATTGTTCTGATGAATTTCTTTACCATGCTGACCAGTCTTAGCTCAGGCAGTTGGCATCTCTCATCTCATGGGAGTGGTCCTGGGTTTTTTCGGACTTGTGTGGTGGCATCCCCACTATGTTTCTCAAAAAACTGATTTTGTTTAGCATTGTATCATTCACAATACTTGAAGAAAAATACTTCATAGCTTTTCAATACAGGTATTGACTTTTGAGTACCGACTCTATTTTGGCTTGAGGATACACAAGTATTGACAACCAGGGCATTCTGTTTTACATTGTACAAGCGTTCCTTGTATGATCCAAAATAAGATATGTCATATGTTGTTTAGGTTGGGGGAAGATCTTCAGATTTGGAGGAGTTCTTTTCTCATGCTGATGTCAGTTATTTAGGGAAGCAGAGAGCAAGAGGAAACTCTCTTGTTGCTTACAATGCCAACAGCGCACATAACATGGCAGCTGATGTAGATTCTCCGGATATGACACCTAGCATGCAGGAGGCATTGCATCGCTCTAATTTGGACATGAGGTATCAATGAATACTGTATTGTCACTGTAACATTGAAATATCTGGTGGCGGATTGATTGTGCCTGCTCACTTGTATGCAAAATCAGTCACAGGATACATGCCTCTTAAGTGTGAACACTCATCTCACTTATCTGTTATAAATTTTTAAAATTTATACAAATTAATTTTCAAACATAAGCATAGTCCCCTTGCTCTCATGAACCAACAGTTTTTCTGTACTATTTGCTTATCTGATAGGGTGCAGGGTGTTTCTTGTGGATGCATCTTTTATAAATCTCTATACTTTATTCTGTAATTGCTGATTCCATGTTCCGAATCATATTATTTTAATAACCATAGGGTATAATATCATTTTGAATGCCCGTGCATATAATTTAGGTTGTGTTTGGCATCCCTGCCAGCTTTCTATTTCTTAAAACCTCAAAATCGAAACTTTGTTTTCCTTTTCTCTAAATTTTTAAAACATAAACATATCCGGTGTAGTATGGTATATTTTAAAAAACATAAACATATATTCTATAAGCGGTGGTGGCAGGGGAGTGATGGTGTCAGCGGCAGTAGTGGTAGGAGAGCTGTGGTGGCAGTTGCGGCGAGAGGGGTAAAACTGAACCTGTTTCTCTGTTCAAAAAAAATGAAAGCTACTTTTAATAGCTTTCACTTATTTCAAAAACCAGACTAGAGTATTTAGAAACAAAAAAAGAAATAGAAACATGCTCTAGCAAACAGGTGGTTGTCATGTTTTAATTTTTAAAATTGAAAAAGAAAAACTGTAGTGATAGCAAAAAAGGCCTTAGTCACTACACTAAAACTTTACGAGTGACCTTGATGCTTTGGTCATAAAATTATCTGCTTGCTTGTGTTAATCTTAAATCCACTTACAATTTTAAGCAATAAGTGGACGTATATCTGATAGAATATAACCATGATTTGCTTGTCCGAACACACATTCCTATGTCTACATGCAGTCAACCTTTTTTGTTGAAGAACACTCTTTCGCAAATGTTACATCTTTCCATCCTCATGAGAGTTTTTCTTTCTCCCTTGTTTCTGGATGTAGTAATCTATGGCATCATCACCATATTCCAAACTATTTCATCGCTTACAAGCTAAAACTTTGGGTTCAACGGAAGAAATTCAATAGCTACAGAGAAAATAAAGATATGTAATGTTTTCTGTTAGATCCTCTAATTCATCTTCTGAATTTTGCCGTGGCTTGCAGTGGTGCACAGTATATCAGGAAGGAAGTGCCACTGCAAGTATTGCCAGCAAGGTATCTGCTAAAGCTCGACTCTCCCTTAACTTCATTCACTGATATGCAGCATGTACTGTTTGAGGAGGAGAGATCTGCATATAGCCAAGCCATCTCCCAAAATATGCGGTAATGTATTGTGCTTGATGTGCAATTGTTTTGTCTGTGATACCTCTTCTCGAGACTTAGGTATCCTTTATTGATTTTTCTGCACTTTGTAACCAGTGGTGGGAAAATGCATCCCCTTACTTTTGTTCATCACACGGCCACGTACCAGGCTTCTCTGTGCAAGTTGATGGAATACTGGTGAGTAGGAGCCCGTTTAAGCCCTGCAGTTTAAACAAAGGTTTTCTTTTGAACTTGTGCTTTTTCCGCAATTTTTGCAGTTTAAGCCCTGCAGTAAATGCACTTCAGGACCGCTTGAAGGAAAATGAGATTCGGGTAATCGAGGCGACCTTTTCTTTCATAACTTTTTGTAAGAAATTGAAGAGGGCTGATGATTATCATCTTGTTAAAACCAGTTAGCCTTGCTAATGGAGGAAGCCAAGTTATTGGAGGCTGAAGCTGTTTGCAGGGACAGTGAGATGAACTCAGGATCTCCTCGGCGTTTGCCATCTCACGGTGTTCGTGGCAACCTATCAAAGGGGCAAAGGGAGATGCATGCTTCATCAGATTCTGGTAGTGTAAGGAGTCCTAGTGGTATTGGCAGCCGGCGAAAGGCATTTTGATTTGTACCATAAGTAATTCTGGTCCTTATTTCATAATATAATTATGTCACTCTATTTAGATTATTGAGATATGATCAGAATGAATGTCTTTTGTTCTACTCGTGACTCTTGTAAATTGAATCTTGCTTCATCTCGTCCAGCAGCGTCAATCCACTTGTGCAAGTCTCCCCTTTTCCCTGTGGATCAAGTGTGTTTTGATCATGCAAATCAGTATTCAGGGATACTGTCTTTATTATGCCGTTTGATGACATTTCTTCTCTGTTTTTCGGTGCGAGGGATCCCAACGAAATAATTTTCAGGGAGTAAGTTGCACCTCTCTGTGATCTGTCTTGAGTTTTAAGTCTCGGACAAAGCAAGTAAATATTTTGGAGCTCCCAACAAAATCAGACATGCCATGGTGTAAAAAATATGCAACAATAAAATCATATTGAAAATTTAACATGCCATATGATTTGTTAAACCTGAAACCACGTATAAGCTTCGATTTTTGGAAGCACGAGGGCTAGCATATGTTAGTTTCCCTTGGCACTGCGCCCATCTCCCTTCCTACCCTCACAGTCTCCAGCCTTGAACCTCCCCCTTCCCCAAAATGGAGAAATTGATTTCAAGAGCGGATTCCGTCTCTTGCTCCTCTCTAGATAGGAAGCTGGCCATGGCAAAGCGCTGCTCCCGCGGTAAGTCCTTGTCCTGTTCGCTTTGTGAACCATCATGTAATCTGCTTATTTAACACCAACCTAGATGTATATAGTTATGTGGTTAATGACGATGAATCTTGCTGTCTTGCTAATCCACTCTCTGTCTCCTTGATATCATTAAATTGTGGGAAATTTGCTCATAGTAAAGCTGGGAAAATTTGCTCGCACAGTGTACAATGAGTTAGCAATTTTTATGGGCTGTTTGGATATTTGTATTCAAAAATATGAATGCATTAGTTTTTTGGAGAAAAAAAAATCATGTATATTTGTCAAGAAAGTGTAAAGTAATTATTGAAGAGAAAAGATCGAGAACCAAACATGGAGAGGAGGAAAATAGGATAACGAACATGCCAGTCAAGTACCTGCTCATAGAGTTCATGGTTAAGATCTAAATATTTTTTCCTTTGTAAATCACTGGTATTTACGAGCATCTTTTTTGAACTAGAACTAAGCTATGATTATTTTTTTTAATGGAATCTTCTGTATTTATGTTCATGTACCTGTCAATGGATTGGGCACTCAGAATCCGACCCAGCTCGAGGTTTAGAACCCAATTATCCGAATTCGACTTGAATTATTTCTAATATCAACGATATTGCATGGGAGAGAAGCTCTCATTTCCCATATCTTGGAACACTATCCACTCTTTCTTGGGGCGCCTCTACTACCCTCGCTGCCACCATGGAGTTTAGGTCTGTTGTGAAATCATCGAGTAGCAGTAGGTAGGCTAGGTCAGTTGGAGTGGAAGCGATGGTGCTTAGCGGATAAAAAGGTGGGTTAATGTTACATGAAGAGTAAAGAACGATTCAATCACCGAAATTAAACTTTGAGAGATCAATATATAGATTGAAGGCAAACTAGATTGAAGAATTTTTTGTTTATTAAGGAAGTTCTCTTCAAAAATTTTATTAATATGACAAAATCGATCATACGTTTCTATAATATTTCGAAACATATCGAGGGCATGTTGCTAGCCAGGATTAATTCAGACTTTGCAGTGCTGCTTGGTGCCCCCTAGAAATTATTGGTATACAAAGATTATTGGAGATAAGCCCCTAGAAATTTAAATTATTATAATGTTCCCTTAAGAGCCCACCATTGTCTCTCTCTCTCAAATCCGACCAATTGATTGCGGCACCGATCCTCTGTTCTCTCTCCTCCTGATCGCCGGCAGGCCCTCTGCCCTTTCCTTCTCTCTCTCGGTCGTCGTCTCCCGTCGCCGAGGTTTCCTTTGTTCTTCCTTCTTGAGCTTGGCTGTTGGTCCGATAAGACGCTGGAATTTTACCTCCTGCATCTCTTTCTGTTTCTTTAGGAATTGCCATCATCTCTCCTATGCATGCCTTATCCTATAAATTCTTTAGCTTTTTTTTCCCTTCTTCTTTTCATTCCAATCTATGCACAAAGGCAATGGCGTGCAGAGTTCCTCTGTTTCCGCTCATCGTCACGACTGATTTGATTCGACGTTTCGGGTGGCTCTGCTAAGTCCAGTGCAGGACCCTCTCTAATTCAGGAGCGTGCACTTGTCTATGATGCTCTTTCGAAGTGGATTTCCCAAAGAAATAAAGAAAGAAAGAAAAAGAGAGTTGGAAGCAGAAAAATTGGTTTGAGAGCACCAGGGAGAAAAGGTTCTGTTCGTTATTTCTCAAAAGAAGAAAAGTTTCAGTTGTTGGATGTGCAGGGGAGCAACATGGCTTTCATACGCCTAGGTTAAAAATAGTGATGTGCATCACCTTTCGGTTTTAATGATTCTTTGGATTTGCAATTGCTGCTGCAGATGATGGCCTAATTCCAACACCTCATGAAAAAATTCAAGCTTATGATAGCTAGACACTGAATGCCTGCTCTCACTAGAAGTCTGTTTTCTGATCCTACCAGGCATGTAATTTCAGAATTACCTTGCAGATTCCACCGGTTTGATCATTTGATGTGCGGCGATGCACAAATTTCCATCATCACATGGTAAGATTTAGCATATGTAACTATTGCTGAAAATTGGACCCGAGGGCGACCATGGGCTGAGGAGGAAAAGCTCCGGCAGGTGGTGCGTCGACGGGCTGCATCATCCGGAAGACCTGCAAGAAACCGGTGGCCGGAGTTTTCGACGCCGGCCCTTCGATGCTTAAGTCAGAGGAGGATTTTTTTGTGGAGAAAGAGAGATTGCATCCCAAAGATCCCCTTCTCCAGAAGAAAAGGTCTCCCTTTTATAAGAGGGGTGTAGGGGTTACCTGTGACTGGACGTGCTTGTGCAAATTAATGAGTTACTGTCATGATTGGACGTGATCGTGTGAATTAATGAGTTGCCATGGATGATTGGACGAGAACGTGTGAATTAATGAGTTGCCGTGGATGACCTAGCTAGAGATCCGTTGAGATCGTGCACATTTAATCGTTGACAGTCGCTGGGGCGGAGAACGCGAGATTGGATCCTGGGGCTTGATTTCCGGTGGAGTGGAGAGGTCTACTTCGTCCTTTGACTGGGTCTCATTTGGGCTTGAGGTCGATCGGGCTCAGTTTAACCGAGACTAAGACCGTAAGGCAGCGAGTTCTGAGGTCGGGCGCCTCAAGATCGGGCGCCTTGAGGTGGAGAGAGCTTACGTAAAAGATGTATGGAGGAAGGAGAAGAAGAAGCCTTCCTCTGACTTAAGCATCGGAGGGCCGACGCCAGAACCTCCGGTCACCGACTTCTTGCAGGTCCCTCGGAGAGAGCCGTCTGCCACCGCACCATCTGCCGGAGCTCCTCCTCCTTGATCCGCGGTCACCCCTCCGGAATCACACTGGTGAGGCTTTGTGCAGGTCTGCCGCCGCATGGGAGGTGACGCTCGTCCTCTTCTTCCACTCATCGGTAGCTCCCTCGACCATTCCGGTGTGGTCACCCTCGGGCCAGATTTGAACCACAACAGTAACCATAAAGTTTTTAACTTTGTAGTCTTCTTTAAGACATTCGGTGATGAAGCAATTATGTGGTTACAAGCAATAGTTTTTGGCTCTGTTCTTCATAAGACCACTTAGAAACAACAACAACAACGTAAATAACAATAACAATAGCAATGTCAACTCTCTTTTTTTCTCTTTCCCATTGAACAATATTCACCTGTTCATCAGGAATTCTTTTTTCTTTTCTTTTTTTTTGGCAAAAAAGATGCTTGTTCCTCCTCAAAATCCCCTTTAGTCTCTCTCATCCGTGGAGAAAAGAGGAAAAAGGAGAATTAGAGCACGACCCATCATTTGATGCTCATCTAGCTTTGAGCTCGTAAGCTTGGGTTCTTATTCCTTCTTCTTTTCTTCTTTTATAGTGTATCGGCATGTATATTTTCAAACGGGTGCAAGGAGGAAAGGTTTCGAGGAGAGGTGAAATTTTCCAATACATGAACTCACACCGTCACATACGCCTGATAGCCTGAATGCAGGATTAATTCACGGCGTAGAAAATATGGACGTAATTAGGATAATATATATATATATATATATTTTGATGCAAAGAAGAGGTAAAAGAAGCCATCCAGATTATATTGAAGATTAATCATATTTACAACAGAGATGAGGGGCAGAGATGAGTTACATTGTTAAGAGAGGAGAGGAACAGATGTAAAAAAAAGAAACTAAATGGTTCCAAATCAAGTATTTGATAATTAGGACAAAAAATGTTGATGCTCATTATAAAAAAAAAAAGTGAAGCATCCACAAAAAAATTCAGAAAACTAAGCTGCATACAAAAATAACTATCTATAAATGCTACCAATACTATCGAATATGGCCCGTAATGGAAAACTATAGTGATGGTCGGGTTTTTAATTGTGAGCAGATTCTATATGTTTTCTGTCAGTGTGTGTATATATATATATCTCTCTCAATACCCATTATAGTATCCTTGTAAAGGTATACTTGTAAAGGAATATTCGCGCAGAAAAGGAGCTGTGAAATAGCAACGGTTCAGCAACGGAAACAAATTAGGAAAAATGCCGGGGGGAAGAAGAAAGAAATAAAAAGAACGTAAGGCACGATTAAGCAACGGTGGAGACGAGGGGAATAGACAGTGGGGTCTTCATTTCGCGTCCAAGGTTGGACGGGCGTTTGGAATATTCATCTGGTCTGGCGAGATGGTGTTGTGTTCCGGTTCCTTCTTATCCAATCCATGGTCCGAGACGGCAGCACCTGAGCCATGCCCAACTACCGGCATCTGAGCTACGACACACTCGGGGAAGGCGTATCCTCCCTGTCGCGCTCGCCTAGTGGGATCTAAAGCTCCTCGGAATCATGCACTCATGCTGAAAGCTGTTCGCTTGATTTGCGCTTCTCGGTCGATTCAGCCATGTGATGTTTCTGGTCCTCCAAGAATCTCATGGGCGGCCAATTTCAGTAAGGCATGGGTTCGTCCCAACTCAATTATATTAGCTTTCATTCCCTGTTGGATTCGATGGAGAATCTTTAATCCGACCCTAGATTATGACACAGCTCAAATATCAATTACCTGGCTGCATCTACCTGAATCCTCTACAAAACAATATTTTTCTATATGATGTTTTCAGTAGCAGATTGATGAGCACCTACATAACATGTGCTTGCTGAAAGCTGAAAACCGTGTTGAGCCAGCTATCATATACATGGAATTCGCAAAGTAAGCTCCGAGACATATATGATGACCAATTTCAATGTCCATTTTCTACCAAGCAAGCCATCAAGCAATTCCATCTTGCATAGCTCCACTTTTTTTCTTTCTTATCGGAGAGAAAAATACAAGCAGCAGAAGTTGCTGCTACGCTAGTCTGTTTCAAGGCATTAGATAAATTTGGAACCAAAATGCCGACCACAATCCGTTCTACTTTCTCTTAAGCTTCAATCAAGCCCTGCCTAGTTCCCAGCACATCCAACATGTGTGCATATCGAAGCATATACATCCATCCCCACATAATACCTTCCTTGAATTTTTTTTCTTCCCCACCCACTTTTGAGCATGTAGCAGGGAGGAATCACATAAAGAGTCGAGGTTCTGAACTAAAATCTGAAATTCCTCCAATCATATTGCCCATCCACTCCAAATATCCTCCACGCATGCCTAAAAAAGATGAGCTGAGAAGACACCTTGACATCCTCTGATGTTTCCATCTTTAGCATCCTCCTCCCACTCCCCTCTCCCTCCTTGCCCCCTTCGTTTCCCCCCTGTGATTCCAATATCGAAGGCGGGCCAGCTAACCAGAAAGCGAACTTCGCCCGGGCCCAACACGCAACCTTATAAAAGCCCACCCCAACCCACACCGCAAAACCATCCAAGTCGTCAAGCCATCTCCTCTTCTTCTTCTTTTGCTCGTCTTTTTTTTCTGACTTCTAGTCTTGTTCTTCTTCTGCTGCCGCCAAGTACTGAGTTCTTCTCCACCTTCTCGAGTTCCCATTGCTTCAAAATACGTAGAGTTGACTAACTGGCGAATGGATATTTTTTTTCTTTTTGGTTCCTGTGGGCAGGAAGACTATAGAAGATGAGCAGGAAGCCAGGAGATTGGAACTGCAGGTCATGCCAGTATGTTAACTTCTGCCGGCGGGAGTCATGCCAGCGATGTGGGGAGCCAAAGCTGGGCGTGGACCGGCCCGACTACACAAGCAACAGTGGGGCATGGGACGTGAAGCCTGGCGACTGGTACTGCTTATGCGGTGTCCACAACTATGCGAGCCGCGCCAACTGCTTGAAGTGTGGTGCGGCCAAGGATGACTCCAGCGCGGCGGTGGCTCAGTCTTGGGGATTTGGACATGCTGCTCCCGCTGGATGGAAATCAGGGGACTGGATGTGCTCCAGGTCTGCCCCCTACCCCTATTCATACATACATACATACATATATATATATATATTCATTCTCATCAATCCCTCGTTTATACTTCTCCTGCTAAGCTACAGTAGCTAGCTAGGATCCTCATTTATATGGTCGCGCCTCCACTACTGTTCCTCGATTTCTACATGTCTTTGCACTGAAAGCACTTTATCTAGCCAGACTTGTCCCAAGTATAAGGGAGCCTCTTGATGAATCATCGTGTGATTCAGGGTAGTTTAAAGCAAGGTATTGGCCAGACATCGACCTTCAGAGAATCTGATGCCAAATTCCTGGCCAAGAGCAACTTTGGTGAGAGAAAACCTGTTAACAAACCTAAAAGGCCACCGGGACCACACTAAGTTAGGGTGTGCAAAAAATCGTCTCGGTCGTAAATATGATTCGAAGCGGTTTTTTTGGTTTGGTTTATATATTTTTTTTTAAAAAAATATTTTGGTGCCAGTTAGGACTGAAAATATTTGATTCTATTCTGGTTTGAATATTTAAAAAACCAATTCAAGCCGACTCCATGCATTTATGGATACATATGTGTGTGTGTATATATAATTTTTTCTTATATTTTCTCTAATATATAAAATGGAATTTTCCAGCTATCCTACTGGTAAGGTCTTTTATATAGGGGCTATACATGAGAAGTGACGGTAAATATACTAGAGATGTGGAATTAAACTCCCTTGGGGGAATTTAGGGGTATAGGGATGGCTAGCTCGTGCTCCATGACCCATTAATCAAAAGAGAACATACACATAACCTATACATGCATGCATATGTATGTATCTGTACTACCTAGAGTAGGAGGATATAATTCAAGAGCTGCACAACGCGCAATGTGATCGCACGTGGTCGCATGACATGCAACCACTGCAGCACACTTTGCTTTATTGTATCAATACTGATAGTGACTCCTATTCCATGTATCAACAGACCCGGATGCAATAAGCACAATTATGCAAGCAGGATGGAATGCTATTGGTGCAATGCGCCAAGGGATTATGGTAAGTACATTACTTTAATAAATTCACAATCTCCGATTTCTTGTCCTGCTTTTGCCTTGTAAACAAATCTTAATTCTGTTTTATTCAAATAGTAACATGTATCTTTCAAGATTAATGGGTATGTTATGTTTATTTATCATGTTAATTATATGGCTTTCTGTTTCAGGCGCAGGATGCTGAGGGAAGGAAAAAAAAAAAAAAAAATGTAAGAGGTGAAGTCAGTCAAATAAAGTCTTGGACTTATATTTCTCCAAGTTTTCACTAACTTGCCCCAGTTTGCCCATCTCATCGTCCTGCTAGGCTTCTTCAATGGCAGCCCGGACAGAAACTCATATTTTGGAAGTGTCTTTTTGTCGGCATTTTGTTACCTTCTCATGTTATATCTCCCTCTCAACCCTGTTCTAGCAGCAATGCATCAGAAGGCCTTCTAGCTTTCTTTAAGACAGTATTAATTGAACCTCGCAAGAGCTTATCGAATCTTCCTTTTCTATCACGAGAACATGGGCATGGTCATGATTTATGTAGCTTCTGCTTGCTTTCATGTGGTCGAATGAGCCTATTTCTTTGATGGCATATGCTCTCACATCCATCGGAGTAACTCTGCGTTCTTGGGAATACAATGACCAAGTGCTTTTTGCACCCAGAAATGACAGGTAGAGCTTAGATCACGTCACCAAAGCCCTATCCGAAAAAAATAAAATATACAGAGATACGAGAGATAAGATTCAATGGGCATTTGTGACTCTCTTTATATCTAAAGCTGAAATTGCAAAAGGGAATGGTGACTCCTCTAGCTGAGCATCAAAATCCGACAAGAACAATTCATATCACCCGTGCTGAAAGTGGCGATGCTTCAAAAAGAGTGTGCTGAGACAAGTCCAGAGCCAGGCCACCCTAATCTGCCTCTCTTTTCACTGGCATCCCCGGATTGAAGCCCAAGATTTTGATGCAAATGCATCCCAGTGCGCAGCTAGCCATAACTAATAAACAATGACTATTTGCATGATTTGAGCTAACGATAAGAACATTTTGATGTGAAATTAGCGATAAGAATCTGCGGGAGGATGGCCATTCGCAGGGCATCTTATTCCTTACATCCACGAACCACTTTGTGCGACGAACCATGACCCATGTCCATGCTTTAGTTTCCTGGACTAGCTGCTCCCCATCAATCCGGTGCACCATCAGGATTTGCATGTCGAGGTACGATCGATATTAGCTATCACCAATACGTACGCAGCGGGCAATGCACATCGAACAAGGGCCATAGGTTATATCTAAAGCTTCAATGCATCGATCAGGTTTGCCTCGGACTTGTGTCATGGTTTCATTCGCAGAGTCCATATGGATCGATGGAGATTCCACAGTCATTATACGCTGTGTGCATTGCACAGTACCTGGTACCATGCTTCGACATATCTGAAGCATACCGTATCGCTTCCGCGTATAATACTCTACTTGAAATGAGAATATATATTAATTTTGTGCCGCTGGAAAGATGGCCTCTTGGCATGCATGGTTTCCCACCACGGATGGCTACTCCAAGGAGGCTTGCTGATCACCAAGGGCCAAACAATGGTGGCTTTATTTGATCATGTGATGGCAGGCGTGCATGACCTTAAAAAATGCCGCTATAAGCGTGCTTCTCATGCAACTTCATGAAAAGCCGCACAGACTGGGAGGACGTAAAGGAATTTTTAATTCGGAGTGCATCCAGAAATGACGAAGATACTCTCTGAGAACCCATACGATCGTAGGTAGTTAGTCATTGGGTCCCCAGCAAGCAAATGCTGTGTATAGATCATCCAATTCGTGTCCATTTCTAAGACAGGCGCCATATATGAAACTTATATGGTTGCCTGATCTGCGCCACTCCACCGGCGCCATGCTAAAAAGAAATATAGCAGGCGTATCATTACGATGCAAAAGCTTCCATGCAAGTTTTTGTCTTAGGATCCTCAAGGCGTCTCAGAATCTATAGTTGTACACCTTAATAAGTTTTAAGTTTTTTAAAATTTATTGATCTACCTTTTACTGTAAGCGTCGCTGCAACGAGAAATTATATCCAAGATTCGATCTACCAGCTTAGCCGTAGACCAGACCAATCACTGCTCATTATCTGTCATTCGACGCTTAACCAGGATCCTTTCCCCCAGAACCGATGGCTCCCTCTTCTCCTATAATTACCTCTTATCCGTACGATGCCTCCCTCCCGCCTCCTCCTTCTGGAGCCCTTTGCCATCCCGACGTCGTCACCTCCCTCCTTGCTGACCTCCACCAATCCCGCATCACCTCCACCCGCCTCTCCAATGCTCTCACCGGCGGTGGCAAGCACCTCCGTGCCTCCATCGGTCTATCCCTCCTGTGCCACCATGCCGTCCTCCTCGACAGGCCCACCCAGCCTGGAAAATGTGGACGGAGAGGTGGCGGGACACCGCTCGGGCCTTCGCAGCAGGTGCCGGTGAGAAGGGGGCCGGATGGTGGCCGGCATGGATGTTCTGAGCCGTGTTGGACCAGCGGAGCGGCGGCGTGCAGCGGTGGAGCTGCGGGCTGCTGCTGGCCCGGGCGGTGGCACTAGCGGTGGACCCGCTCTTCTTCTATGTCATCTCACTTTGGCGAACAGCCATTAGCTGCAGCGATGATGGACGGCGGAGATGAATGGTGCATGGTTCAATTTCTCGCATGGATCCCACCCCTAGCACCAGGAAACCCCGACGACTGCGAGTTCTTTCTCAGCCTCCCTCCCAGCCTCAGCCGCGGTGGCATGCTCGCAAAGGAGGAGCCTAACCATCTAAGGAGTCTAACCCCCTCAAACCTTAGCTTTCTCCTTTCCCAAAAGGCCTCTTGAATCAAGAGATGGCCTCACCAAACCCTTTCTCCTTCACGCCGCCGCCTCCTTTCCTCCAGCCCCTCCGAGTGCCTCTCCCAGATGTCACAACGGAGATGGCCACCATGAACTCCTACGATTTCCTCAAGGATGACGAGCGATGATCCTATCAGGAACATTGAATAACACTTCTCTTCAACTACTCTTCCAATATTCCTGCATGCGCTGAGCGATTCATGTATATCTCTAAGGGCACGTTTGGTTCACGGGAAGCATTTTTCCTTCTAGGAATATGATTTCTAGAAAGCAAATTCCTAGGAAGAGAATGTCTAGAAAACAACTTTTGGCATGTTTAGTTGACTATGAGAAAGTGATATATTTCTAGAGTGCTTATGTTTGGTTGATCATCCACTTTTCTAGAAATATTATGGATAATTTCTATTATACCCTTAATAAAAATTAGGTCTTTAATGGCTCTTTAATGCTGAAGAGCCTTTTTGGTAAAAATTAAAAATGGAGTGATTTCTGGCTCATGGAAAAGACTTTTCTATGAAATATGGGAATCATATTTCCATAAAAATACAACATTTCCATATCTTTTTTTTGAAAACTCCAACTAAACAGGAGGCATTTCATTACTTTTCTGTTGACTACACTTTCTCCCCTTCTTTTTCCGCAAACCAAATGAGCCTTAAGGGTGTGATCAGTCCATGAATCACTCCCAGTTTGTTGTTCTATTAACATTACTTCCTTCTATATGTACCTATAATTCAATGGGAAAGTATTGAGATTTCATCTTCTATATTAGCACATTTGA
The DNA here is from genome assembly GCA_025769935.1 of Phoenix roebelenii. NCBI lineage: Eukaryota > Viridiplantae > Streptophyta > Magnoliopsida > Arecales > Arecaceae > Phoenix > Phoenix roebelenii. The sequence continues at coordinate 24,404 of JAOXJJ010000542.1, forward strand.
TTAGCTCGCGGACCTGCTCACCAAGGCTCTTCCTCGCCGGCGGTTTCACCTGCTCAGTTCCAAGATCAATGTAGCTGATGGTACACATATCTTGCGGGGGCATATCAGGATCATCGAATAACACTTCTCTTCAACTACTCTTCCGATATTCCTGCATGGGCTGAGCGATTCGTGTATATCTCTAAGGGTGATCAGTCCATGAATCACTCCTAGTTTGTTGTTATGTTAACATTACTTCCTCCTATATGCACCCTATAGTTCAATGGGAAAGTATTGAGATTTCATCTTCTATAGATCCCTCACTCATGCATGCTGCCCAAGAGCACAGGATCGTAGCCAAGAAGCTCATTGTAAGACCCTAGTCTGGGTTCGGTCCACTTGACCGGCCCAGCCCCCTACTTGGCAACGCACGTGAGGAAACTAGGAAGAAGACTCTGACTGGAGTTTTCTTTCTCTCCGATCATAATGAGCTAGGGAGTTCATCGCAATCTGGAGACTGGTCGGATAAGGTTGGGGATCAGATCCTTTTTCTTTTCCCTTTGAATCCACTTGAGATCGAGCTGTCGATCCCGAGCTCCTTCTCCGATCCTCTTCCTCAACCTATTGTCGGAAGGAGCTGCCGATCCCTCTCCTCCCATTTTCTTCTTCTTCTTCTTAGGTGGCCGATGTGCCACCTTGACCGAGCACCGCTGCTTGAAGCTGTCACGCCCTGAGCCCGAGGCGTGGCAGACGCCGCACGCCCGCACGGCGGGCCGCACAGGTGTGCAATGCATCGAATCATATCAAAGCAAATACAAATGTTCAAAACTGACATAATTATTTAAATTATTCAAAAGCAATCTTACAGAGTTCCAAAATAACATTTGCTAACATAATTCAAATGTCCAAACTAAACTAACTAAAATGCCAATAATTGAAAAATCATCGAAAAATCTAATGCACTCCCCAATCCCGTGCGATCAAGCCTCTGGATCTGAAAAATAGAAAAAATAAGATAATGAGCTACACTAGCCCAGTAAGCAACAAAATACCCCAAAGTGGGGTCAGAGCATATCAAATCAAAACACAGGATAATAACTAAAATAAATCATAAATAACATCGTTTTACTATTTTCAAAACTTATTATCATTTTTCAATAATTCTGATACCAGAATCTCAACATGATAGGCTACGGCCACGTAACCCAGTGGCATGGGTTGCACAGAGTGCCAGAAACCACTATTATTAGTCATTGGTGGCAACGGTATCCAAAAACCACTATTCTAATCATCGGTGGCATGGTGTCGAAACCGGTTTCTTACAGATTACAAGTCGACAGGTCCAACGTATAATCCCCATTGGTGCAGCCAGAACAGAACAAAACAGATCATAGCCATGCTGAGAATGCATATATATAAAAAATATATATTTCATAATTTGTCCAATCATATTTTACGGATTTCAGAGCATACAACATGATTTTCAAATGGAATTTAATATGCTTGACCCATTTACAGAATACAAGACATATGTCAAAACATAATCAGTTTATCAAATAATTTAGAAATCACACTTGAAGTATTAAGT
>JAOXJJ010000542.1:34386-54294 GCA_025769935.1 Phoenix roebelenii
AATGTCATGTACATGATTTGGAAAATCAAAAGAAAATCCTTCGCAATACATATTGTGATTGGCTTGTAGGGCATCTACTCTTTCAACTTTACCATCACATGAAATTGAAGTCGGGCTACCACAAAGCACTCGTGAGGAGGTATGAAGGTCCCTTCATCATCACACATCAAATTGGAGAGACAGCGTACCAATTATTGCTGTCTTCCGAGCTGAAAGTACATCCGGTGTTTCACGTGTCCCCATTGAAACCATTCAAAGAGGACACAAGTGACCCTTCTCGAGCTCAAAGCAGGCGAGCTCCAGTGGCCGTACAAGTTCATTACACCAAGAAGGTTTCTGAAATCAAGGCGGACAGGGAAAGGGTAACCGTGTGCAATCTTAGTCCGATGGAAAGGACTATCAAATTCAGAAGCAAGCTGAAAGTATGGTAACGAACTATAGCAGTTCGAGGACATCATCAATGAGTACCACCTAGCCTCATCAAGGGCGACATCGGCTTAGGTGGGGGAGGGTGTCACGGCTCCTCGAATCGGGGCTAGACCGGACGTAGATCAAGATGTAAACCAGATCGGGTCGCTGGACGGGTTCAAAGACTGACTGGGCTTTCTAGAGATTTGGGCAACTTGGAGACCAAATATGGGCCCTAGGATCACCTAGGGAAACATGTGCGAGATCTAGGAGGAATACCTAAGAGCATGGGGCCGAAGGCACGTGCTCCAAGGCATGTATTGGCAAGAATACATGCTGATTCATCATTAGGAGGAAAGCTGCTGCAACGAGTCTGATTTGTGTTATGGGCTTATGTCGAAGCATGGACTGAATCCGGGAAATTGGGATGCATGAAAATATGTGCCACTGATGGAGGTACGTGGCATAAGTCTCTAGAAGGCAAGGGACATGTTTTAACACGTTTTCATAACTGAAAGATGTATGGTTAGAAAACGTGGCTGTAACACTGTTTCCACGCGTTCTCATGTTGTGGGGCATTTTAAAAACTCTATAGAAGTCCGTTCAAAGTGGAAAAGGTGCCATCTAGAAGAATTTTTCGTCTTGAATCCAACAAATCTAGTTTTGTGGTAATCCAAGTTCGGTTGGAGCACGAACTTGGCCGTTTCATCTGATTGTGCAGAATCCTACGGGAATAGAGGTTTTCCTATCTTATCTAGGATTTATTCTTATCTTGTATATGGGAAGTGGAGTTCATGAGGAACTTGTAATTGGAGGTTGCTCCTCTATAAGAGGACCCTCAAAGGGGAGGGGTCGGTATCAGGTAGAGCTGGAGAGACTAGGAAAGCTTATTATAATCAGTTGAGTGGTTATTCAATAAAGTTCTCTTTCCCTGTATTTCTCCTTCTCCTTCGTGGTATTTTTTGGTGTCGTGCTTCGCTGCATTATTGTTGTTAGGCGTGACCTAATTCATAGAGACTAGGTTCCCATGCGAGGAAGGTTGATCGGTTCTCTTCGGTAGACCGAGCCACACGTTGTTGGGATCCGTTCTAAGATCCCTTCGTATGTGACACTTTGCTCCTTGAACTCTTCAAGGCTTCCTCAGTTATTACCAACATGTTTAACAATTCAAGTTTGGTGCATTCAATCTTGTTAATGTGGTAATTTACTATAAACTGCCCATATGAAGAAGAAGGAGATTGCATGATCAAATCGGTTTGCAATTTCTTGTGCATGTTCATGTCGAGCTTCTCAAGCTCTTCCAAGTCCTTTATCATGGTTAGACCATGATCATGGACAGACTGTCCATTGTGCATCTTGGCCTTAAAGAGCCTCTTAGACACTTCAAACCGAGTTGTGCGACTTTATTCATCATACAACTCTTGTGGGTGATTCAATATATCCATGGCAGTCTTCATGTTCTTATACTGGCATTGTAGTTTGTTGGACATGGATACCAATATGTAGTACCTAACTTTATTGTCATCGTCCGTCCACTTAGCATGCATCTCACGCTGTGTAACAGTCAGATGGGCTGGTAACACCAGGGTGTCATGGTCCAGTATATACCCTAATTTCTCACAACTTCAAATAATTTTCAAGTTGCGGAGCCAATCCTTATAATTGGGTTTGGTCAATCAGTTGTTCTCAAGGATGCGAGTCAAGAGATTAGAGGCTGACATTTTTATCTGTAGAGAATAAAAATTCTAGTTAGAATTTTGTACTTGAATTTGAATTTTTATTTATTTTAGAAACTTTTAAAACAAACATCTTTCACTATTTCCTCGAATCTCCTACACTCCTCTAATAGAGAAACAAAAACTGTGACTCTAGATTTCAAGTGGGATGCTACGGTCTCACCAATTTACATGTCATCTCACCTAACAGTTATTGGTGATACATAAACGATGAGTGTACAACTCTTTGTACAGTACTTCTTAAGCAAGTTGTAGCCCACTTGGTCTCAAAGTCATAAGGCCTCACCTAACAGTTATTGGTCCTATTCCTTGGTTAAGTCAGACCCACCATAATTTTTGCAGAAGTAAAGTCCTCATTAGGTCCTCACCTAACAGTTATTGGTCCCCAACCTCATTTTTACATCCACAACATCTCATGCCAATAGAGAGGTCCAGTTCTCTAATGCAACTTGCCTACTGTGTCCAACTGAGATAAATTAACGTTAGAAAGACCTTAGCAACTCTACTATGGTGGAAGACCTCTAGACTTAATATTAGAAAATCTAGTCTTAGTGATTCCAACTTTGAACTTTTTATAGGTGGTAATCGATCAATTGGCCAGGTAAGCATATGGAATGTTTCCCTTATAGAGTAAGGTCCTAATTAAGTAACCACCTTTGATACTTTTCTAGACACCAATTAGATCAATTACTCAAATATGGCTAGCTCAATATATCGTTCACTCTCGACTGATTGAGGAGCTTTTAGGTCTCAATTAGGGTTTACATCTTATGTAAATGTCATAATTATTTATATCTTCTTCATATCTTATGTGAATATGAAACTCCTTTCATATGTTATGTGTTTATATTTTATGTAAATGACATATATGTTCAAGTTTACATCCTATGTAAATTTGTTTAGACCTTATTCACATCTCATGCGAATATTGTTTAACATATATATACATCTCATGCATATATCAATTTTCTTTTAAGCATAAGCCTAAACAAAATTATCCTTTAATGGTCATGAATTCATAATTTGATCATACCTCATGCATCTCATGCATATAATTTTCAAATCTGAAAGTTTTAATTAAATATGCTATCAACTGAAATTTTGATCATGAAAAATATGATTTCAATTATTGTAATCTTATTGTAATAAAAATTAATTATGCAAGATCTGGATTTTAAAACAAAAATCAGCATGCTGAAATCTAAAATTTCAGCACATAGAAATTTCAGTAAGCATATAAAAATTTTAGATCTAAATTAAATCCTAATCAAATCTATTAATCTTAATCTAAATTCCAAAAATACGGCTCTGATACCATTATCGGGTTACTCCCACACGCGTTGCGATGATCGCAGCGGAAAGTCACGCGTGGAGTCGTTCATCTCATGAAAATCCTAGAGAACGTAGATTTTAAAAAAAATTCTAAGTTCTCTAACTTAGAAAATTATGAAATCTTAAGAAAAGATTAAAATTAAAGACTAGATTAATTTTCAGATCTACTATTCAGAATTATAAAGACCATATTTTTATCTTTGAGTGGGTAGATCTTCACCGCTATCTGATGATCGTTGGATTTGGTTCGCTTGAAGCCGCACAAGTGTCCGGCCTCTACAGGTATCCACACGAGGTACAGATCATTCCAAGATCTTATCAGGGTGCTAGCTCCCTTGCAGAGATCACCTTTGATAGCTAATTTTCGCTCTCTTCAATCAACCCTTTGATTGCTTTGAGAGGAAGAAGAGGGCGCAGCTCTTCTTTTTTTCTTTCTTGCTTACGACTGGAGAAGGAAGAGGAAGAGGGTGGGCGGTTGAAACAAGGGATCTCCAATACTCTTAAGCCCTCATGTCCCCTCTCCTTTTATAGGCATCTAATGCCCATCTTAATAAGTAATAATTTCAATGAGAAATCACTCTTTGATTCATCCTTCCAAATTCTACCACACTCTTTACTTAATTCTTACACACCCCTTACTTAATTCTTCTACACCCCTTACTTAAAAGAGATTGGAGAGAATCAAGGGCTCTCCTTGAGCCATGTGGCGATCCAGGGGAAGAGGAGAAAGAGGAGGGGTGGAACCAAAGAAGGAAAGGAGGGGGATGCCCCCTCCTTCCTTTGGGTGTGTGACAAGGAGGACGCCCCTCCTTGTTTTTCTCCCTTGTTATGGCCTGCATGAAGGAGGGATACTCCCTTCCTTTCATGCTAAATTTTCTAATCCAATTAGGAAATATTTGGTCCCTCTTGATTAATTGAATCCTAATCCAATTAGGACCCAATGTGTCCTCCACATTGATTTATGTGAATCCTAATCCAATTAGGATCCAAATTGGACTTCATGAATTAAGTTTCTTATCTAATAAGGAGTTCTAATTGATTAAGCCTAATTGAATCAATCAAATTACAATCTAATTGCAAATCCTTCTTCTTTAACTCATTAACTCTTTAGTGGTTAAATCAAATGTCAATCAAATTGACAATCAAGATTTATTGTGATTCTAAATCGCAATCCAACCATCGGAACGATCAAAACCTGTTATATATATGACTCCATAGGTTCTATTCTATTTGGTAGTGAGATATATTGTGATCTCTATCACAATATCATTGAAAACTCCTTTCAATATGTTGAAACAATTTCAACTCTTCTCTTCAGGGTTCAATGATCATCAAGTGTCACCTTCGAGTCTCACAATCCACTAGTGACACCTAGCATATTATAATGGCAACACAATAGAACGGAATGGATAAACCTCTAGATGCAGTTAGCGTATGATACAATATCTCTATTGTGGATTTCGATATGACAGAGATTATGGATAACTCGTCAAATCCCATTGTCTATCATATGTCAAATTTATTTGACTCAAGTTCGAGATTGGAAAACTCTTTTTCCAAAACTACTCTGGCCAAGATTTTTCGAACTTAGTCTCATAAATCACATTGGATCACTTTTAATCTATCAAGGTCGATAGATTCCATCTAGATGCAACCCTAATCCGATGATGAACCTACTGCAGCTAATTTGCACCATAAGGACCCTTAAGGCCCATGTTTATGTGCTCGCCAAACTATAGCAAACTCACTGTGATTAACTGAGGCATCGCAGGTCTAAGTACTAGTCATACAACTGCAGCATCAAGTAAGTCACTGACGAGTGGATAGACATCCAAGTGACTTCTTGTGTTCGTTACACTCAGTACTCTTGTTCTTTAACAAGCACTTGCACAATCATTCCAGTGTCCTCACATTGTGGACTTAAGACTCGTCCATTAAGAAAAATGATTTATGCACTAATCTCATTGGATCGATCACTGTCCTTCGTGATGATCCATCGATCAGAAGCAATTTAGAAATTAATTATCTAATAACATATATCTTAAATTCTCAACTCTTGAGAATATGTATTATCATCTTATTAATTCCTAGGATGATTCATGGACACATAACAATATGAATGAACAAAATGCCCAATTTTATTAATCAATAAAAAGGTCAAGTACAAATTTTATGTCCCAGAACAATTACAATGCGTCTGCCAAAATTAGCTTGTAGGGCATACTTCTAACATATAATAGGCTAAAATTTGTTGCGTAAATGATACAATGACTTTTATGCATAACCAGTAATCTCCATGCATCCTTGTGTCTCGATTTATTTGCAAATAGATGGAGAGTTAGTGCACTATACAAAGGCCATTGGATGTGATCTTATATGTTATATGTATTAAGATCACAATAATTGCATTCTACATCCGGATATATGTTAACCGACACACAACATGATAATAGCTAAAGAATTGTCACCAATTATAAATCTATTATGATTTAGGATGCGTTTGGTTCGCAACTGGAATCAAAACTAGAATTGAAGTGGATTGAAATAGAAATCGAAATGGTCATCTTCTTCGACATATTTGGTTCATTATTGGAATCAGAATTGAAATTAGAATAGAATTTGAATACTAAATAAGAGTCTGAATTTAATTTACAGAAATGTGAGTTTTTCATTTTTGTCTAAAATTAAAATAAAAATAATTTTTTATCCCATTTCTGTCAAAAATCGAAATAAAAATATTTTTTTAAATAAATAGCTGGAATGAAAGTTGACAATTTTTTTTATTTGATGGCTCTCAAAGTAGTTATTACCGTCCCTATAGCGGCCGTTTTTCTTAGCCCTGCTTCCCCATGTATACCCAGCGCCATTCGGGGCGGAGATTAGGGGCACTTTGGTCACAAAAGACTATGACATCTTCGTAAATCGGCGCCGTCTATCCCTTAGTTTGAAAAAAATCGGTCGCTTCTCACCGTCGATCGTTTTTTTGTTTTTTTTGGTTGGTTTTGGGGAAGAGAGGTGGTTGCACGGCAGCAAGGTGCGAAGCGAATTTCAGGTCGCCGACAACCGAATCAGGGTTTGCGAGAAGGGGAAAGATCTCTATGCCGAGGGAAGTAGAGAACCTTCTCGGATCGTTAGATCCGATTTCCTGCGCTTCGATCTATTTGGCCAGTTCACGTCGTGGCGGTTCTCGCTTCTTCCGCTAATCGCTCGAGGATTTTCTCTCTCTGACGCTGAATTCAGCGATTGAGCTCCATAGGTATGTCAGGATCTATTCTTACTGTTCTTGATCTGTTTGTGCCTCCCATTTTTCTCGATTTTTGGAGTTCTCAGCGTGGATTTGAGAAAGGCGGTGTTTTCACTCGATCACAAGTGTTTTTTAGTCGGGATCTATGTTTTTCATGGAAAAATCGATGTACATCTTTCCAAAATGTTGACCTGTTCTGATTTTTTATGGTTATGTTGGTCCAATTCGGTAGAATTAGGTTGAGATGCTAGATCATATCGAGTGCGATTGATTTGAAAGTACAATCGAGACACATTCCGTAAAGGAAGTTGGAAGTTAGTCTACTAGTAGTAGTAGAAGAAGAAGAACGGAAGTAGAGGCTTTGTTTGTTGTTAGATTTGTAGTATGTTTCTAGTTGTCATGTAGTTTGTTATTAAGGCTTGTGCTTGTGCCAAAGATGTGACTTTTGAAGTGAACAGGTTTCAGAGTGGTTGGTTCTAGGTTTCCATAGTAGTACGATGGAAGCTGGCTATGGTGTTGAACTGAAGGTCGATAATGGGACTTGGGAGAAAGCTCCAGAGGCCAACAGATTCTGTTCAAATGTAAACAAGGATAACAAAGTTATTGAAAATGGTTCCAATGCTGTGCAAGCCAATGGTGTCCTGATTGAAGATTTATTAAACGAAGATGATCTTCAGACATCTGGAGCAGGGAATGAAGCCTCTGAGGCTATTTTGGAAAACAAAGTCTCGAATCTTTCAAAGGTATAGGACTGTTACTTTCTTCTTTCCCTTCTTGTTTCCAACTCTGTGAGAAGTGTAAATTGAGTGATGCAAGGTGAGGGATTATTTTTGTAGGAAACCGGATCTGATGGAGATAATCGATTGAAGAGTGTGAAGGTGCAGAAGGATCGAGATGGTCAGAATGGTGCCCAGGTCAAATCACAAAACAAAAAACCTAGCCTTTCACAGGGTCTTTCATTCCCTGCCAGAGGTACTCTTGCCAGCAGTCTGAGGAAGAGTACCACTTCTGGGAAGCAGGGGAAAGCAGATGTAAAAGGCTTGGGCTCAAATGGATCAGAAGTTCCACCCTCAATTACCAATGGTTTGCTTTCATCTTTCTTCATCTGATACATTCTGATGCTCAACCTTCTTCCGGGCTTAATTCTGTGGGATGGAATGCAGGTGAGCTTCCTGCTAAGCAATCCAACTCAGCTGCTGCATGCAGTACTCGGCCATCATTGGTGAGTCTCTGAATGCAGGCTGACACACTGCTCTTTGTTAAAGAACTACTCCAGAATCTGCATAAATGCTGTATTTTTACCCATGGCATCCTCCTATTCTACTGACTCTTTCCAATCCTTGCTTGAAACCAGGAAGTGAAATATGGCTCAATGGATGCAACCATCAATGGTACTTCTTCTGAAGCCATGAAGTAAGTTCTTGTCTGTTAAGCAGGCTAAACTAGTGCTTTTTTCTTCAGTTCTTTCTCTCCTGGCGCTCATCAAGTCCTCTTTACTCTTTATCTTATTGCTATAACAGTAATGAAGTTTATAAAGATCTTAAACATTTGGTAACTTTAATTATGGGGCTGTAGTGTTCAATAGACATTTCAGATTTGTATGAGAATATGGAATACTAAATATTTAACAACTATGATATCGGTCAAAGTCCAATGCATGATATATATGCATCGATATGAATAAAATAACATAATACTGCGAGTGCTGCGCATCCATTGCACATTTCAGGCTTTATAGTTTGCCATCTCAGTTCCCTTCTATGATTGAATGACTACTACCTGACCAAACTGGTTTGACATGATAGGTAGATTACTTTCATTTGGTTTGCAAGGATTAGCACATTATAACAGGTCACATGTTGGAAATACAAGGCCCTTGAGATGCTCCTTACCAGCAAAAAAGGATGATGATGCCCACTGCATTCATATGTAGATTGATACTTTCTTATATATGTTTTAGAATTTGGTTTTCATGCTTTGTCATTTATCCAGAATTAGTGCAACTTCTTGTGCAATGGCCCAACAAAAGAGCACTAGTTCTGGTTTTAACTTCAGGTTGGATGAGCGTGCCAAGAAACGCAAGGAGGTTGGTTAATAGATTGTGTTCTTGCTTCTTTCTTGGTTTGGTCTCTCTTAGTTAGCATGTAAAGAATCGATAAATGTTGGTTTCTCAGTTTTTCTTGAAGTTAGAAGAGAAGATCCAGCAAAAGGAATTGGAAAAGACTAACTTGCAGGCAAGATCTAAGGTAATCTCCTCGTATAAATATTGAAGCTTTTCTTATTTGTTCTTCTTGAAAGCTTTTCCACGTTAACTGTTAATTGAGTTCTCTAGAAAATGTTATATTCCAGGAAAACCAGGAGGCTGAGATCAGACAACTGAGGAAAAGCTTGACTTTTAAAGCCACACCAATGCCAAGCTTCTATCAAGAACCCGGTCCTCCAAAAGTTGAACTAAAGAAGGTAGTGGCGTAATTATTCTTTTTACCCTTCATGTTCAATTATGCATGCATGAGAAGGTGCATTTCCTATCTACATCTTAAATTTAGCATCCTACTGATGACGTTGTGATAGCTGGGAAGTGTATTGTGGCATTTCTTTTTATAGTACTCTTTGAAATAAGTCTTGAGCTTTCTTGTATTTGCATTAAGGCAATCGTAATTTGGTGGATACCTTCTATTCTTGTTTTAGATTAAGAGTTTGGTAATACCTCCTCATCTTTTTAAGATTGCTGAAACAAATCTACTAGTCCATTTTTGTTGCATCCAATATGTTTGCAACTTTGTATAGCATTTGCTACCTGTTTAGTTGTCAAGAGAAATGTGTGTTACAAGAATAAGTGATATAGGGGCATCACATAGCAATCGCACATGATTTCACAGGTTTCTTGACAGTGTGATATTCTGGTGCAGAGAGTGCTGATTGATGCACTATTTCTAGTGAAACTAATGACTAAGTATTTTAAACAGAACAGTGGAAAGAAACCTTAGGTGGCAATCTGATTGATTTATCATAAATAAACTTGATTGTCGGTCGGAAAGGCATACATTCTAGGACTTCAAAACATATTGGTGTAAAAAGAACAGCAATGGCACATGATTCAATGAGTTTCTTGCCTTGCCCAGGGTTACCTAAGTTGCTTGTCGCATAAGCATTTTGCAAATCAGTATGTTTTGGACCCATTTGCAGTACATTTTTATGGAGAGTTTGCAATTCTTACATTTTGTAAGGTTCTAAAGAGGAGGGTACTTAAAATTGCATGAAAGCTGCTGAGAATGGGATTCTAGAATAGTAGGAGATTTTGTGCTGTTGGGAGACAAGGAAGTGAGGGGTCACACCAGGAAACATGTGAAAGTGATATGCTTCCTGAAATCTGTCAAGCGGAATGTTTTTCCAAAAAAGGCATGATAGTCCTATATAAAACTCAATGGATGTATAAGCTTCATTTTTTCGCATGTTTTACTTGTCATTTTTTATTGGTCAGAGGGTTTTATTATTTTTTCATTAACTTTTGTAATCATAATCAAAATTAGAATATATTTTTAATATTTACAAAATTTATTTTTGAATCCTACCTCTATCATATTGGGTTCATTAATTAGCAACGAATTTAAATTACAAATCAGAATCTGTACCAAGCAAACCAATGAACTAGGAAACATAGATCTTGATAGTGATTTCTGAATGCAGATCGACAATACTCATTCATATGTTTCAACTACCGAGTATCTTGCGAAGTTTGAGTTTTAGGATTTCTTTGGCAGAAATTGAACTGATATTTGATTAAGTTTAATTTAAATATTAATTGAAAAGTATGCAATCTAAAGCAGCAAATATATTGATGTCTAAACAGCTGTAGAATAAATATATTCTTGTGCTTATTGATCTCCAATTTAAGCCATATGTAACTTGTTTTAACATGGCGTAACATATAGACTGCCAAAGTGAATCATTTGAACAAGTTTAGCATTTTGGAGTTAGTCAATGTGGACATATAACTTCATAAATTTATCAGTTAGGTACCTTATATTTGACAACCATAGAAATTTTGGGTTTCGAAAGTTTGGGCATGCTACCGAGGAGATGGAGTTACCTGGACAAAATGTATGCGTAAATAGTAATCCTGCTGGAGGGTAATTTTATAATCTCAAGGTACACCTTGCTCTTTATATTTTCGCCTAGCTCCTTCAACTCCATGCTAACCCATTCACCACTATATGATTTGAACTTATATTCGTCAGAAAACCTGTTGAACTTGGAGTAGAAAGATATGTTCTGTTGTCTTCCAAGGTTTGTTCTGCAATCCAATCTAGTCGCAACATTGGATGTGTAACAAGATTTTTTTCCTCATGGCTTCCAGGATTTGATTTCCATCAAGTATTTTCCTATGATGATCAGCTAGTTGTACATACAAGCACTGGATTGGGTCATCAGCAATATAGTTGGTTAATTACTCTGTCACGCCCTCGATCCGAGATCACGAGATGGGGGTCACGGCAACCGTCACAGACTCATAAGGAGCTCTTCTTACGAGCATGCAAGGCATCTCAATGTGATATCATTAATATGCAACGGAACAATTTAAACATGATATGCAATCATTATTTCATTAACTAATTCAACTTATAATGTCTTACAATTCTAAAATTAGTCTAAGGTAATACATCAATTTAAATAAACTCTAATCTAAGATAACTTGCACCATAGTTTTGCTAGTCGCTCTCTCAAATTGAAAAATTCTGGGTTGAGCTAATTTTTTGAATATGTAAAAACAGTAAGAAATCATATAATGAGCTAGACAATCCAGTAAATAATGAATATCTTAACTAGACAATTCATATAATAAAATATAAATGTAAATTATGATGAATCAGTATAAAGAAATTAATTCTGTTTTAAAACACATCCATTAAAAATTCATGTCTTTCAAATATTCGTATATGTAAACATAAATCTAATTTGAAACAAATCACATTCAACTCAACAGCCTTTAACTATGGCCACATTTGCACCTGGTGGCTCGGCTAGAAATAGAACCACATTTATACCTTACGGAGTAGGCAAGAATACCGCACTTATACTCTGTAGAGTGAGATAGAATATCGTACTTATACCTTGTGGAGTGGGCTAGAATACCGCACTTATAACTTGTAGTGGGGCCAGAATCAGAGTGGCGATGCATAACCCCCAATTGGCAGGGTTTAGAACATAGGCTAGGAGTTTCAAATCTGATGCACATCAATTTTTTTTTGTAAAATAATAAATATATCATAATCCGATCAAATATGTATAGTATGATGCAAGAACCGTAAATATAACAATAGTCCAAAAAATATTACTCCAAGTTATATATCTATTTTTAGTCAAATCATCTCGTAAAATTCATAAATTACACATATATTCATTAACAATTTATTCGAGTTTCAAAATTTGGACTTCTAAGATGCAGATGTGAAGAGGTAGATTATTACTTATCTTGCAAATGTGATTCAACAAAGAGATCCAATTAATTTTGAAAATTCTTCTCAGAGCCTAATATTCCAAAATTATATTTTTTTCTTAAAATGTTATTAAAATAAAAATTCTATTTCCAACATCCTCATAAAGTTGATCAAGCAGGAGTGCCTGACATGCTGATCGGTTTGATCAACGTGAAATTCATTGAATCATGCTCAGACTAGAGCACAAATAGTTCAATACATATTGGAGCGATCAAATCTAACAGTATTTGGCACTGATATGTCGCCCGATGACTCCATATTAGGATCCTTCATTAGGGTCAATTCAAAATTACTGTAAAGAGTCCCTACTAGATCCAAATACTCTAGAGTAGAGAAAAGTTCAGGTGGAGAGAGAAATAAGAGAAAAAAGATGGGAAAGAGAGTCTCAGTTTGATTCAATTAGGGGTCTGGGTTTGGTCGTCAATGGCATAAGTCAACTGGATCAATCAGCGTGACTAGCATGAGTCAAGAGAGAGAAAGTCCAACAACAAAGAGAAGAGAGAGGAGAGAGAAAGAAGAGAGACTCTTTCTCTTCTCCAAATAGGGGATACGATGAAGCAGGCTCAGCCAACCCCGGCCGCCGACGGTGGCGAATAAGGTCGGCGGCGAAAGAACACAGGCTGAAATAGGGCACCCTGTTTCGCATCAATTCCGGCAATTTGCTGGCTCAAATCCACGACGATTCACGGCCAAAACACCAAGAGAGGAAGATGAGGAACTCTTACGTCGATTCGGCGAGGTTCCGTCGGCTCTTTAGCAACAAACTGAGGAAGAAGAAGATCCGAATCCTAAGAGAATGTTGGAATTCGGTTGGTCAACCTTGGATGAACTCGGAGGAGGTCTCTAAATAGCGGATTTCGGACTTATCGGGCGGTCTCCAGATTGCGATGAACCTCATCCTCATCGCGATCGGGGAGGAAGAAGACTCCAGCCGGAGTTTTCCTCCCTGTTGCCCTCATGTGCAACGCACATGAAGCCCAAGCCAAGGGGCTGGGCTGGTCAAATGGACTAGGCTCAGTCTCAGCGTCTCACATACTCAGCTCAATAAATAGGTTGAACTATCTGATTTTTGTTTCTCTTGTTGTCCCATTTCCATTTTATGCGAGCAATATGGCTACCGTCTTCTGACTCTGCTTCATTGCCTTCAGCTCTATATGACTTCTGCTACCCTTTCCTACCCTTAAATACTCCCACCACTATGATTTGTCTTCAGCTCCCTAACCTTCCTGCCCATGTTGTCACCACTTTCATGACTACTCTCCTATCACCTTTTATAATAATTACCCCTTTCTGCTAATTACCCCTTTGAGCAGCCAACAATTGCCCTATGTTGTTGCTACCCATCATTTTTGTAAGCTATGATGATGCTGATGCTGAATATTGTTTAGATAAGGTTCTAATTGTGACTGGTTGGATGGATTGGAAATGAATAAAGTCCTAGTGGCATCGTACTGAACAAATACAGATGCATCATAGTTATCTCATGGTTGTTTTGCCCAAGGTAGCCTTGGCCAAAAATTTGGCACCAATTCCTAATAGGATGATGTCAGATTGAGAGTTGCTCGTAAAGCCTTTCCAAATTCCCGGGGTATATGGTGATCCATATATAGATTCCACATAGTTGTTGAGGTTTGTTGTTTATAATTGTATCTTGAATATGATGCTACATGAGGGTGCTGCATGCTTTTAATAATATCTCCTTAGATATGACCATTCCAAAGCCATATTGTATCGGCTTGTGCAAGAATCTCCTAAATTTGAGATCATTGAATTGACATCCTTTGGACTTCATTATAATGAGGTTTGTACAATATTTATTCTTCCATTAAAGAGCTGGTCAATGGAATCCATAAATGGCATGGCTGGTGAAGTTATGGAACATGAATGTTGGCTTTTGAAAGTTGAAATGAAACATTCGTAATCATCACATGTATTCTTTCGATTCTAGGGCTGAAATCAGATCGGATACAGATCGGATACTAGTATGTCTATCTCCGTATTTGTTTTGTTTAACGAATACAGATACAGATATGGATGTTAGTCGGATGCAAAAATCTATATCCATATTTGTTTTAAATAGATACAAATACAAATCGGATACTGAAAGTATGGATATAAATATGGATATAACTAAACTTTATGACTATAGAATCAAAGATATTACTAAGTGGCTGATAAATTAAGTTAATACAATGTTAATGTGGTTATTTATTTTTCTTAAAAGTTTACGAGTGCTATGTAAAATTAAAAGGGGTTACAAATAGAATTGGATATTCGGATACGGATCGAATGGTTGTCTATCCATATCCATATCTATTTTTCTTTGATAGATATGGATACGGATATTAGTCGGATGCTCATATTTCTTTCTATATCCAAATAATTTCGGATACGAAAATGGATTCGGACTGATATTATCCAATCTACTTTCACCACTATTCGATTTTGAATATCATGCACTTCATCATATTTTTCAATGATTTGGATATTGTTTTCACTTGCTAGTACCCCAACCAATCACCTGCTGACATGGCATGTGCAGTGCTGGCATTTGGTGCCATTCTATACCAGGAAGGAAAAAAATCTGTTGTAAATCAAAAAATCTTAAAAATTTATTAGTGCATGTCATGCCAATCTGTGTCAGGTGTCAATACTGGCCCAGCACTTGAAATTATATATTTATCAGCTTATTGCAACTAATAGAGTACACCAATAGCCCTGAAGAGGTTCACAATCATGTTTGTCAACTGTAGATGTCTAAATTTTTATTGATTTCTATATTTCAATATGTTTTTTTAAGATCATGCTCTACATTTATTCTTCATTTCTGTTATTAATTATTGTGTCAGTAGGAGGTGGCTGCCTTAGAAGCTTTGTGATCATAATGCTTACATTAACATGTATTGCTTGTTGATGTATGCTTATATGTTGACCTTATTTATGTTTAAATAAAGTTTTACATTATAAGAACATGATTGCTTGTTACTGCTACTAATTGTTTGATCATGTAACAGATCCCACCAACACGTGCTAGGTCGCCAAAGCTTGGACGGCACAAGCCATCCATCGCTGCTGCTGACAACCCTTTGGAAGGTTCAAGTCAGAACCCACACCCCACTTCTGGCACAAACAAGTCAAAGAAAGGTGTAGCAAACAATAAAGGAGCCTCCACAGCTTTGAAGAAACCGATTCAGAAATCACTTTCGAGGCTGCCGACTCAGAAATCAACAGCTGCAAAGGTTGAAACCGAACCCCTTCGCACAGAGCCAAAAGCATCAGACCAGAAACCCAGAATTGATGGCAAATTGTCAGAAGTCCCTCCTGAAGCAGGTGTGGCAGTGGAGTCAGTCTCTCTGGAGAACACAAGTGAAGAAGCTAATGCTGTTCCAGAAAATACTACTGAAGAAGCTAAAGCCATTCTGGAGATCACATTTGAGGAAACTCAAACTATGTGTAACCTTTCCTTTCCTGGAAATGCTCCCAATGAAGTTTCAGTAGAAGGTTGATGAATTGAGCCACCTGTCCTATGTATTAGTGCTGTGCACATTTGTGAATAGTGAGGATGCATGCTTGGAAAGTATAACGCTGTTTTCTTGTTTATGCATTTCATTGTTCCCTGAATAGATACTGTTTTGCTGGACATAATTTGGTGTCTGATGTATATTATTGATAATTGTGTTTGATTCATATGTATAGTTGGCGTCCGAATGTGTTGATTGAAGCTTATAAAGATTTTGGATAGGATGGCAGTGTGGTGCTAAGCTGATCATGGGCTGAGCCTCGGGCCAAACTGTATTTATTTTTCGTGGCCAAGGTCCCAGCCTATTTAAAACCAAGATGCTCCATACCCAAACATGATCCGTGATTAGCTTTGTGGTGTGATGTTGATATTGCATGGTAGCCGGCCTTTGCTATCTATGCTGATTCCTAAGACTATCAGATTGGAAAAACCTTCTGGCCTTGGTGACTGAATTGAAATTAGGTTGTTTATGATGGTAGAATACTTGCTGGAGCTATCCTGGTTCGAACTGCGAGTGTCCGTTGTGCTGAACTGAGTGGCGGATGGGCCTTCAAGCTGCAGCGGATGTTCTTGTGCTATGAAGATGTCGCCGGAACGGGACTGCTACAGTTGCCTCGGCCGTGTTGCGGACACCGTGGCGCGTAACCTGCTTCCCAAAGTACTGTTGCTTCCTTCGGGGCTTCCATGCCAGTCATATGTTCCATAACAGTGATGAACCTGATGATTGTCTAGCTCTTACAGCCGCTTGATCTGTTCCCAAATTCCTTCAACTGGATGGCTAACTTCCATTGTGATGTTTGTCACTCTGTTTCGGCTGATGCATCTAATGTTCATTTCATAAGAACATAACTGGGTTCTTTCCCCTAAACTACCGAAAAAAAAAAAAAAAATGAACTACATTGCTTGTGAGCTAGATTGGTGAATGACTTGAGTGGGATCCAAGTTGACGTGGTGAATAATCCATGGTTTCTAGCTGTGTTTATTGATTTATTAATCTTCTATTTTGTCATTTATTGTGCAGCTTGTGGAGATCGTTCCAAGCTACATCCATTATCTGCAGACTTGGGTGAAATACAAATTTTAAAATAATCAAATAGACAATTAGGGTTTGGACATTCTCAGGCAAGACTTCTTTCCTGTTTCAAATTGTTGCTCTCTGCATGTCTCAACCCACCTATCTCTACCTCAACATCACAATACCCCTAGTACCATCTTTGGTATCGCATTTCTCTTAACCAACATATATGTGCATTATACCTTTGAAATAGCTAACTATGATTCATTTAGTGTCACCATCCATGACTTTGTTATGTGTTGCTGTCCAAAATCCGACCTGGAGGAGTTGGCGCCATGGTGGAGACTGGGCTGCCCCGCTTAGCTAAAGTTGGAATGCGCAGTGTAAGAGATGACTCGCAACCAAAATGAAGCGATCATAGATTGTCGGAATGTGCCCGATAGGACATCCTTGAAAGGAATAGTGGAAATCTAAGAAGAATGACGAGAGGTGAATTGGGTTTATAAAATTTTGCGAAAATAAAATTAAATCTTATGAAATAAACTAGATGCAACAAGTATAATAAGTAATAATCATAAATATGCAACTAAGTATTGATAAATAAAGAGTGAAGGAAAGAAAAATAATACGCGATGATTTATAGTGGCTTAGTCTCATTGTGAGCCTATTTCCACTTTCTGGGCTCCTTTTCAAGATTTAATCTACTATGCTTATCTAAAGCTTTTTACAAACTGCTTGTCTTCCGGGTGCAAGCAACCTTTACACTTGGTGATATCCGAGCTAACCCTTGATTGATCTACTCCTTTAAACACTTTCTTCTTTCTCTAGAGTACGATCCTTCCAAGCAATCATCTCTATCACTCAAGCTAACAAGAGCGCAACAACTCTCTTACAACACTGAATCAAAATAACAAGAATGAAAGTACTACACTCAATTTCTCAACAAGAAAGACTTTTAACTAGCAAGCACAATAATCTCTTGATTTCTCTTCAATCCTATATGTTGCCCAAGGAGACAATCCAAGAGGGAGAGGTGAATTGGGTTTTAATTAAATATTGACCAATTAAAAGTTCACTATAATTCTTAGGATTACAGCCAGTTGTTTTATAAGCTCACAACCCAACTTGTTATTTTCACGAGATTACAACAAACTGGGTCGGTTGTCACAGGCTCACCGACTAGAACCAACCGATTATTTTTTCGGGTTCACAATCAAACTCAGTTAGTTTTTTTCGATTTACCAACCACAACCTTACACTGTTGGTTTTATCTTTGGCTCATCAACAAACCTTACAACCCTTGATTCAATCCCCTGATTGAATCAAGTAAGAAGAACAAAGTTTGGAATCACAAAGGAAGCTTCTAAAAAGCAGATGTGAGAACAATATAAGCAAAGTAAAGTTAGAAGCCCTCAAACAGATTTTAGATGGAAAAGTAGGGGCTTCTTGATTTCTGAGTCTCCTCTTAAAAGCACTGAAGGTTGGATGACAGTAGTAGAGCCTTGAATGCGAAGGAAGCACTTCTCGGATTGAGTTGAATGCACCTCTTCCTTCTTTTGCTTGTATTTACTCTTGAGAAGCTCTTGATAGTTAAAATGCTTTAATGCTCAGATGGAATAGCTCTCTTGTTGTCTACTACTGTTTACTCTAGCTATTTAAATAGTTTTCTATGAAAAATAGCCATTAGGACTGATTTGTAGCCGTTATGTCCCGTCTGCACATCCTAACAATGTATCCGTTAGGGTCGGAGTCGACTCGTACGATCTGGAGTCGACTCGGCTGTTGCTGGAGTCGACTCAAGCTTTACTGGAGATGACTCGCCTACTGTTCAAGATTTGAATTAAAGTGCTTGTCCCGTCCTGAAGTCGACTCGGACCAAACCTGGAGTCGACTCGCCAACATCTGGAGATGACTCGGGCACCTAGGAGTCGGCTCGTTCTCAGGGGTCCAAAAATCCATCTTTCTGTTTTTCTTCCTCAAGTTGATTCGGGTTTTCTTGGAGTCAACTCGGCTGTCTTGGGAGGCGACTCGAAATCTTCGGAAGACGACTCGTTCTCAGAGTCCGAAAAACCGATTCTCTATCTATTGAACTGATTTGCCTCGGAGTCGACTCGCGCTTTGTTGGAGTCGACTCGGCTGACTTGGGGGTCGACTTTGAAACTCTCGGAGTCGACTCGTTCACAGAGTTTTCAAGATTGGTTCTCTGCCTCTTAGACTGCTTTCCTCTGAGAGTCGACTCGGACATAACTAGGAGTCGACTCGCCAAACATCAGAATCGACTCGTAACCTTCTGGAGTCGACTCGGTAATAGGGTCTAAAATCCATCGTTCTATCTTTCTGTCTGTTATCCTTTCGAGTCAACTCGAAACCGTCGGAAGTCGACTCGGCAAGTATCGAAGTCGACTCGAAACCTTTTGGAGTCGACTCGTTGACAGGGTCTGAAACTTTTCTTTCTGTCTGTCTGTCTGTTCTCAGTCGGAGTCGACTCGTAGAGTATCGGAGTCGACTCGAGCTTGTGCCAAAATCTTTAAACCACTCGGAGTCGACTCGTAATCTTCCGAAGTCGACTCAGTATGCAGGCTTTGGTTCATATTGAGTCCAATACTTATCCAAAATACTTTGAACCAAAGCTTGAGGCACTTAACTAGAAATTCACACATATTTGCCTGAAACACTAGATTGAATTCATTACTACAACATAAAATATACTCAAATGCTTTGAGCTCATCAAAATCAAATAGGGGTTTACTCAATCACTCCACAATCTTCCCCTTTTTGATGATGACAAAACATTGAGTATTTGTGAAGTGAATTGCTCAAACAAGAAGTGAATTGTAGTAAAGTTTCGAAATGAATTCAAACGTCTAGTCATTTAGTGTATCTAAAATTGAAAGGTATGAGTCAGTATACGTTGAAATTAATGCTCCCCCTTTCATTTGGAATTATATAAGCCTTCAAAATATACACTCAATTGATTGGCTTATATTCTTTTAATTAATTTGCTTTCCTAGAATTTTAGATTCTCCCCTTCAATATTTGCATTCTCTTTTGTTTGAACTTTGCTCAATTTTTTTTTTTAAATCTTTTAATTAGGAAAGAAAAAATCTGACAATTTGTTCTTTAAAATGATTCAACTAATCTCCGAATATCCCTTG
>JAOXJJ010000542.1:54394-99204 GCA_025769935.1 Phoenix roebelenii
ACTCCACGACTTCATTGATAAATTCGTGGTAGTATACTTGGATGACATTGTTGTGTACAGCCGGACGTTGGATGAGCGTGTGGTGCACCTGAGGCAAGTCTTCTCCACCTTACGGCAGCACCAACTCTTTGTAAAAAGGGAGAAGTGTGTGTTTGCGCAGCGGAGGGTGCCGTTCCTCGGGCACATCATTGGGAATTGAAGGCTAATGATGGATCCCTTGAAAATTTCAGCCATAGCCGAGTGGGAGGTACCAACACGAGTTACACACTTACGATCTTTTCTTGGCTTGGCAAATTACGATAGGAGGTTCTTCACCGAATATTCGAAGTTATGCGCTCCACAAAGAAGGATCGACCATGGCCGTGCTCAAACCAATGTCAGGAGGCGTTTGATCGTCTCAAGCAGGCGGTCATGGTGGAGCCGGTACTCATGCTACCAGACTTTTCCACTTCTTTTGAAGTCCACACCGACGCATCAGATTTTTCCATTGGAGGGGTGCTCATGCAGGAAGGGCACCCAGTGACCTACGAGAGCCGGAAGTTGAACGACACCAAGTGCAGGTATACACTTCATGAAAAGGAGATGACAACGATTGTGCACTGTCTTCGAACCTGGCGTCATTACCTACTCGAATCTCAGTTTGTGTTGGGCATGGATAACGTGGCCATAAGCTACTTTCAGACCCAGCCAAAGCTCACCCCCATGTAGGCAAGGTGGCAGCAATTTCTCGCTGAATTTGATTTCGACATCGAGTACAAGCCAGGCCGAACTAATTCGATCCCTGATGCCTTGAGTGAGAAGGTATAGTTGGCTGCGGTTTCTTCCTTTTCCGGACCAGCAAGTAACCTAATGGAGAGGGTCAAGACCGAGATGGAGAAGGATCCATGGGCCACTTCCATTGGTGAACTCATCAAAGACGGCAAGGCGCGCCATTTCTGGACCGAAGGAGGGCAGATTTTGACATGAGGGCGACGTATCTATGTGCCTTCAGGTGGAGGGCTGAGGCATGAGGTGTTGCGAGAATACCATGATTCTATATGGGCGGGACACCAGCGGGTACATCGGACCCAAGCTCTCGTAGAACATAACTACTATTGGCCGAAGATGCGGGATGATATCGAGAAATATGTTTGCACTTGTCTGCTATGCCAACAAGACAAGGTCGAACATCGATAGCCTGCGGGGTTGTTGGAACCATTACCTACACCAGAGCATCCATGGGAGAGTGTGTCCATGGACTTCATCATCGAGCTACCTCCGGTGGATGGAAACAGCTCTATCATGGTCGTGGTGGATCGTTTCTCTAAGTACAAAATCTTCATTCCAGCACCTACTACTTGCCATGCGGAGGATGTGGCGCACATGTTCTTCACATATGTGGTGAAATATTGGGGGATACCACGGAGTATCATTTCTAATCGTGATGCTCGCTTCACGGGGAGGTTCTGGACGGAGTTATTTCGAATACTCGAAACAGAGTTGAAGATGTCCACGGCCTTCCACCCTCAGACCGATGGCCAAACAGAGCGAACCAATGCATTATTGGAGATGTATTTGAGGCCCTATGAGAGTGCCAACTAGCGGGATTGGGTGTGACTCTTGGACCAAGCCCAATTCAGCTACAACTTACAGCGATCGGATTCGATGGGTAAATCACCGTTTGACGTGATTACAGGGCTGCAACCAGACATTTCTGGAAGTATCGCGGCGGACTACATGGGACGTAGTCCGACCGCCTATAGGTTCGTGAGGGATCTGAAGGAGGATACAGATTTGGTTCAGATCTCCTTGTTGAAGGCGACCAAACGGATGAAGAAGTGGGCTAACATAAAGTGGCGAGCAGCTGAATTTCAGGTTAGTGATTGGGTATTGGTGAAGCTTTACCATCACATGAAATTAAAGTCAGGCTACCACAAAGCACTCGTGAGGGCGTATAAAGGTCCCTTCATCATCACACATCGAATTGGAGAGATAGCATACCGATCGTCTCAAGTAGGTGGTCATGGTGGAGCCAGTCCTTGTGCTACCGGACTTATCCACTTCTTTTGAAGTCCACACCGATGCATCAGATTTAGCCATTGGAGGGGTGCTCATGCAGGAAGGGCACCCAGTGGCCTACGAGAGTCGGAAGTTGAAGACACCGAGCGTAGGTATACAGTTCATGAAAAGGAGATGACAGCGATTGTGCACAGTCTTCTAACCTGGCTTCATTACCTACTCGGATCTAAGTTTGTGGTGTGCACGGATAACGTGGCCATTAGCTACTTTCAGACCCAACCAAAGCTCACCCCCAAGCAGGCGCGATGGCAGCAATTTCTCGCTGAATTGATTTCGACATCGAGTATAAGCTGGGCCGAACTAATTCGGTTCTTGATGCCTCGAGTAGGAAGGTACAGTTGGCTGCAGTTTCTTCCTTTTTCGGACCAGCAAGTAACCTAATGGAGAGGGTCAAGACCGAGATGGAGAAGGATCCATGGGCCACTTCCATTGGTGAACTCATCAAAGACGGCAAGGCGCGCCATTTCTGGACAAGGGCAAATTTTGACATGAGGGCGACGTATCTATGTGCCTTCAGGTGGAGGGCTGAGGCGCGAGGTGTTGCGAGAACACCATGATTCTATATGGGCGGGACACCAGGGGGTACATCGGACCCAAGCTCTCATAGAACATAACTACTATTGGCCGAAGATGCGGGATGATATCGAGGAGTATGTTTGCACTTGTCTGCTATGCCAACAAGACAAGGTTTCTGAAATCAAGGCGGATAGGAAAAAGGGTAACTATGTTTAATACAGAGTCCGATGGAAAGGACTACTAGATTCAGAAGCAAGCTGGGAGTACGGTGACGAACTATGGCAGTTCGAGGACATCATCAATGAGTACCACCTAACCTCGTCCGGGGCGACTTCGGCTTAGGTGGGGGCAGGTGTCACGGATCCTCGAATCAGGGTTGGACCGGATGCGGATCAAGGTATAACCCAAATTGGGTCGCTGGACGGGTTCAAGGTTTGACCGTGCTTTTTGGAGATTTGGGCAACTTGGATACCAAATCTAGGCCCTAGGATCACCTAGGGAAACGTGTGCTAGATCTAGGAGTAATACCCAAGAGCATGGGGCTGGAGGCACGTGCTTCAAGGCGTGTGTTGGCAAGAATGCATGCTGGTTCATCATTAGGAGGAAAGCTGCTGCAATGAGTCTTGATTTAGTGTTGTGGACTTATCTCAAAGAATGGACTGAATCCAGAAAATTGGGATGCATGAAAATGTGTGCCACTGATGAAGGTATGTGGCATAAATCTCCAGAAGGTAAGGGACACATTTTAACATGTTTTCATAACTGAAAGATGTATGGTTAGAAAACATGGCTGTAATGTTGTTTCCACGCATTCTCACGTTGAGGGGTATTTCGAAACTCTACAGAAGTCCGTTCAAAGTGGAAAAGGTGCCATCTGGAAGGATTTTTTGTTCTGAATCCAGTTTTGTGGTAATCCGAATTCAGTTGGGGCACGAACTTGGCCATTTCATCTGATTGCGCAGAATCCTGCTGGAATGTGGATTTTCCTATCTTATTTAGGATTCATCCTTATCTTGTACATGGGAAGTGGAGTTCGTAAGGTACTTGTAATTGGAGGTTGCTCTTATATAAGAGGACCTTCAAAGGGGAGGGGTTATTGTTGAGTGGTTATTCAATAAAGTTCTCTTCCCCTGTATTTCTCCTTCTTCTTCGTAGTATTTTCTGGTGTCGTGCTTCGCTGCATTATTGTTGTTAGGCGTGACCTAAGTCATAGAGACTAGGTTCCCATGCCAAGAAGGCTGATCGGTTCTCTTCGGTAGACTGAGTCGTACGTTGTCGGGATCTTCTTTGAGATCCCTTCGTACATGATGGATAGGGCAAGTAAG
This sequence comes from Phoenix roebelenii, assembly GCA_025769935.1. NCBI lineage: Eukaryota > Viridiplantae > Streptophyta > Magnoliopsida > Arecales > Arecaceae > Phoenix > Phoenix roebelenii. The sequence continues at coordinate 58,294 of JAOXJJ010000542.1, forward strand.
AAAGAAGATGGAGAGGAAGAAGAAGATGGAAATTCTTCCATCTACGAGGGGTAAATGGTCTCTCCTTTTATAAAGTTCTCAAGCAACCATCCTACCTGATCACTCGCTATGTGTCGAGCTCACCGAGCCATTGACGGTTTGCCTTTGCTTTCAAAAAATATTCTCTGGGAGTCGTCTTTCAGAACATGATTTCTTGAGAGTTATTACCCTCATCAAGGTGGCACAAAGTTCGACAAAGGATCTATACCTAGCAGCAAGCCCAAGGAAAATTCTTCGGAACTTTGAAAACGAGCAAGCATAAAGGCATCTACAACTTCACAAGATAAACGGGCAACCTTGGAAGGCCGTCTAGGATGTGCAACCTCGGCCATGCTGATGTCACGTACGAAGGGATTTCAGAGCAGATCCCAACAACGTGCGGCTCGATCTACCGAAGATAACCGATCAGCCTTCCTGGCATGGGAACCTAGTCTCTATGACTTAGGTCACGCCTAACAATAATAATGCAGTGAAGCACAACACCAGAAAATACCATGAAGGAGAGAGAGAAATACAGGGGAAAAGAACTTTATTGAATAACCACTCAATTGATTACAATAAGTTCTCCTGGTCTCTATGGTCTCTCGAGCTCTACCCGATACCAATCCCTCCCCTTTGAGGTTCCTCTTATAGAAGAACAACCTCCAATTACAAGTTCCTCACGAACTCAACTTCCTATGTACAAGATAAGGATGAATTCTAGATAAGATAGGAAAACCCCCATTCCCGTAGGATTCTGCGCAATCAGATGAAACGGCCAAGTTCGTGCCCCACCCGAATTCGGATTATAGTAAAACTGGATTTGTTGGATTCGGGATGAAAAATCCTTCCAGATAGCACCTTTCCCACTTTGAACGGACTTCTGTAGAGTTTCCAAAATGCCCCTCAACGTGAGAATGCGTGGAAACAGCGTTACAGCCACGTTTTCTAACCATCCATCTTTCGGTTATGAAAACGTGTTAAAATGTGTTCCTTGCCATATGGAGACTTATGCCATGTACCTCCATCAGTGGCACACATTTCTATGCATCCCAATTTCTTGGATTCAGCCCATGCTTCGAGATAAGCCCTCAACACTAATCAGATTCATTGCAGCAGCTTTCCTCCTAATGATGAACCAGCATGTATTCTTGCCAATACATGCCTTGGAGCACGTGCCCCCAGCCCCATGCTCTTGGGTATTCCTCCTAGATCTTGCACACGTTTCTCTAGGTGATCCTAAGGCCCAGATTTGGTCTCTAAGTTGCCCAAATCTCTAGAAAGCATGGTTAGACCTCGAACCCGTCCAGCGACCTGATCTAGTTTATACCTTGATCCGCGTCCAGTCCAGCCCCGATTCGAGGTGCCGTGAAACCCTCCCCCACCTAAGCCGAAGTCGCCCCTGACGAGGCTAGGCGGTACTCATTGATGATGTCCTCGAACTGCCATAGTTCGTCCCCATACTCCCAGCTTGCTTCTGAATCTGATAGTCCTTTCCATCGGACTAGGTATTGCACACGATTACTCTTTTTCCTGTCCGCCTTGATTTCAGAAACCTTCTTGGTGTAATGAACTCGTACGGCCACTGGAGCTCGCCCACTTTGAGCCCGAGAAGGGTCAGTTGTGTCCTCTTTGAATGGTTTCAACAGGGACACGGGGAACACCGGGTGAGCTTTTCTTGTTCTACTAGTTGGGCCACTTCAGTCTTTCTGAGCACCAGGTCTCTAGATTGTAAGAACTTAACTTTCACTCAAGAATAGTAATATTGAGCTACTTTTCGTTGGTATGCAACCAACTGGATCCTAGCTCATTCTCTTGCTTCTTCAAGAAACTCTAAGTTGCCTTGAAGATCTTCTACCCGTTGGCTTGGGGATGTTCAACCGAGATGAGCTGGTGATCTATATGTAGGTCAGTATAGAACTCCCTGAAGCAGGCATTATTGAACTACCTCCCATTGTTGGTAATGATGGTCCAAGGAAGCCTGAAGCAGCATATGATGAACTTCCAGACAAAGTCCCAGGCATTTTTTATGGTGATTTGGGCTAATGGCTCATCCTTGAGCCCCTTAGTGAAGTAGTCAATGGTCACTATCAAGTATTTTCTCTATCTGGTTGCTTATAGGAATGGTCCGGGGATTTCCATCCCCTATTGGGAGAGAGGCCAAGAAGCGCTGATCAGTGTTAGTGGGGCCATGAGCTGTCCCTAAATGTTTGCATGCCTTGGTATTGGTCGCACCTCCTCATGAAGTCAGCTTCCTCATTTTGGATGCCCTGTCCCTTGTTATAGCCTAGTGTAGGACCTTGTAAGCTAAGGCCCTGCCCCTTAGGTGGTTCCATAGATTCTTTAATGAACTCTCAAAGTATGTATTTGGCCTTGGAAGGTTCAAGGTATTGGAGGAGACGTAGGATTAATGATCTCTTGCAAAGCTTCCCCTCTAGAAGGATGCAGTGTGCAGATTGGTTGTTGAGCCCTAGAGCTTTCCTATTGTCTTTGGGGAGTTTCCGATCTTGAAGGTAGTTGACGAGGGGGTTGATCCAGCTCAGTTTGACGTTAGCTTGCAGAACTGAGGCCGGTTCCTCCTTGATGCTCGGCTTGTCAAACACCTCAAGGTAGGTTGTCTTTTGCAGATCAACACATTCTGAGGTTGAGAGCTTCGAGAGTAGGTCAGCTCTAGTATTTTCCAACCTAGGGATTTGCAGAATTTTGGACTCCTTACAAGTCAAGAGTTGTCCTTGACCTTTCGAAGGTACTTTGCCATTCTAGGGACCCTAGCTTCAAAGCTCCTCGGACCTATCTTGATGACCAATTGGGAGTCTATAAGAGCTTTCAAGCATTGAACTCCAAGTTCTTGGGCAAGCTTGAGGCTAGTGAGGAGGGCCTCATACTTAGGTTCATTGTTGAATGCCTTGAAGCTAAAACGCAAGGCATACTTTACCACAACTTCATCCGAATTGGTAAGGACTAACCTAGCTGTGCTTCTATTCAAGTTGGAGGATCCGTCAACATGGAGCCTTCTTGCTTGTGCTCCTTTGGCTCCTTGCTGACCTCTGCATCCTAAGAGCTTGTGCACTCCATGAGAAAGTCGGCTAATGTTTGAGCTTTGATGACTGGTTGGGGCAGATGTCGAACTCTCGGAGCCCGACTGTCATTTAGTTAACCTTTCTAACGTATTTAATTTCTGTAGGACTTGCCTTAGTGGATGGTCGGTCAACACGGTGATAGGCTTGGAAGTAGGGCCAAAGTCTCCTAGTGAAGATGATGAGCGTATATGCTACTTTTTTGAGCTTAGGATATCTAGTCTTGGCATATTAGAAGACTTGGTGCGTGTAGTAGATCGGACTTTATATCTATCTTCTTCGTAGACAAGAGCCGACCTTAGCACCGAGGGTGATACAGCTAAATAAAAATAAAGTATTTTCCTCAGGCTCGATTTTATAAGTAGCAACGTGAGCTGAGGTAGTCTCGGAGCTAGTCGAAGGTATCGTGACACTCTTCGGACCACTAAAAATCTGACTCGGCTCTTTAAAGAAGGGAAGACATTTCTCTGTTATTCTTGCCATAAATTTGCAAAGAACCACGATGCAACCTACTAGGCACTATACTACCTTCTTCATTCTCGGGGGCACATTTCTAGCACAATATGGTTCTTCTCCGGATTAGCCTCAATCCCGTGCTATGTCAGCCTAAGGAATTTTTCTGAGGTAACCTCGAAGGTGCACATGCTTGGATGGAGCTTCATGCAATACTTTCTTAGATTTCAAAAGGTTTTCTTGAGGTTGGTCATGTGATGCTCTGCCTACATGCTCTTAACTAGCATGACCTCAACATATACCTCTATATTATCGTCGATCTAGTTCTTGAAGATTTTGTTGACGAGGCACTGGTAGGTGACTCATGCATTCTTCAAATCAAAGGGTATAACTCTATGGCAATATAGTCCTTTGTCAGTGATGAACAAGATCTTTTCCTCATCTCGAGTGCCATATGGATCGGGTTGTAACCCAAGAATGCATAAATGAAGTTTAGCATCTAGTGCCTCGATGTAGTATCTACGAGTTGGTTGATTCTCAACAACAGAAAGTTGTTCTTAGGATATGCTTTGTTGAGATTAGCAAAGTTAATGCACACTCGCCACTTTCCATTAGCCTTCTACATCAGGACAATATTGACCAACTAGTTAGGGTAGTCAACTTTATGGATAGAGCACACATTTAGGAGCTAGTCCACCTCTTCGTTGATGGTATGCTATATTTTCGAACAAGTCGGTGCGTTGGGTGTATGCTCAACGTGTGAGCAATGACATCAGGACTTATACCTAGCATTGGAGGAAGACTAGGCAAAAACATCGGCATTTGCTTAAAGGAAATATACGAGCTGAAATTTGGCTGCTTCATCAAGGTGAACCCCAATCTACACCATCTTTCTCAAGTCCGATTCATCAAAAGGGGCTGAAGGAGTTCCTCGACTAGTTCCCCCACATTGTGGCTTCTGCTCATCTCAGGCATTAAATCTTTGGATGGGTAGTGCCTTCATTGGCTTCTTTCCTCGGAGCGTCGCAATGTAGCACTGTCGAGCTATCGCTTGGTCGCCTCAAACTTCTTCTACACCGCTCCTAGTCAGAAACTTCATCAGCAAATTATAGTTGGAGACTACAGCATGTAGGGTGTTTAGGCTAGGATGTCCTAAGATAACATTCTAGCCAAGGGGATTTTGACGAACAAAAAGTCGAGCATCACAATGGTTTGCCTCGATGCTTGCCCTATAGTAACTGGAAGGGAGATGATGCCTTCCATAGAGATCGGGTCTCCCAAGAACCCGATCAGAGAAGAGTTGATCTTCCTTAATTGATTAACCGACAAAATTTATTTTATAAAATGTCTCATTAAATAAGGCATCGGCCAAGCTTTCATTATCAACTATTTTTTTTTACATCAAAATTAGCAATAGTAATATAAACTACGACGGCATCATTGTCAGAAGTTTGGAAGCCTTCTATATCAGCACCCAAGAAGGAGATGACCTTATCTGTCCTCTACCTCTTCGGCATCGAGCTCCCTTTTTAGGTTGCCCATGCATAGATTCTTTGTACATATGAGCTCATTCCACCATCCACCAGTCCACCTGAGATGATGTTGATAACCCCCCACGATCGGCCGATTGTCGATCTGCAACTTGGGAGCAAGCTGCTCCCAACTGGTATCGGTTCAATCTTGCAAGTTGTTGATGTATGCACTAAGGTAGCCCTGCTGGATGAGGACCTCAATCTCATTTTTAAGATGGACAATATCCTTGGTGTCGTGCCTGTAATCTCGGTGAAATTGCAAAATTTGGTCATGTCCTTACGGGTGGTTGGCTTCATCTTGTAAGGCCATTTTACATAGCTCCGATTTCGAATCGCCATAAGGATCTATCCTCGGGAGGCATTGAGACGTATGTACCTCTCAAACCTCCAAGGAGGACTCCTCAATTAGTCAGAACTCTCTTTGTTCTTCCTCGGCTTTTTGCTAGGCTGTTCTAGGTCCTCCTGAGCCCACTTATTTTCCTTCTTCTTGCCAAGTTTGCCCCCAGCTGAATCTTGCCGAGCTAACATGGCCTCCTTTGCATTAATTTACTTGCCATCTTGGGCCAAGAGCTTGGTGTAATCTCTCAAAAACCTCTTCTCTGAGAAGAGGAACTGGGACATCTTCAGTCCACTCCTCATCGTGGACATAGCGATGAATGATTTAGGTTACGGATCTCTAAAGTGGCCACGTTGAAGCAGTTGGCGTAGTCCCTAAAGGACTCATCCTCTTGTCGCTTGATACCGAAAAGAGTGTCAAAATCCTTTCTCTGCCTCCAGCTGCTGCAAGGAACATCCAACCAAACTACTCTAAATAATGGATGGAGTTTAGCTAAAGCCTAGTGTACCACAGTCGGGCCACCTTTCGAAGTATGGTCGGGAAGGCTCTGCACAATATCGAGTCGGTGGCCCCTAGAGGATCATAAGAGCTTTTGAAGCTCTCTAAGTGGTCCGAGGGGTCGGCAATCTCGCCGTACATCTCATGCTGTAGCATCTTGAATCTAGGAGAAAAAGGCTCCTCCATAATCTTCACCAAAACCATGGGCTTGGTGGTGAACTTGACATTGTTTCCGAGCTCAGCATGGTGCTGCCTAAAGTTGTCAAGATGGGGATCCATCTCCTCAAGGTTGTGGTTAAGGTTGACCTCCCCCTTGGAGGCCCTCTCTAATCAGTAAGGTGAGGAGTGGCCAGACGTTAATCCCTTCCAAGTTGGTGAGCTTAAGGATCGATGCCTCCTCTCTCGTCCATGGCACCACGAATGATAATGGTGGCTATGCAGGTCCCTCTTCATGCCTTAAGGATGATGGCTTTGCTGAGCCACCCTGGACTTTGAGAAAGGGAGTGGTGACTCGGCTAAGCCGGGACTCCATGGTCGCTTGGCTCACGAGCCTACTACCGCTGGTGTTGATTGGTGGTCGTCTGCTAGAAGTTTTGGAAAAATATAGTCAATGCCTGAACCTGCTATATGAGCAGCTGAAATTACTTCATAGTAACCGCTGGGTCGTCTATGACTCTGATGGAAGCGGAGCTCTCCGAGGGCTTCATACAGTGCTATCGGATTCTATAGGTGTGTTTGGCTAAGTAGTCGAGGGTGCTGCCTATGCTCTTCGAGACTTCATGACTGTGAGTGCTTTACCATCTAGTGGAACCTCGAGTAGTGGGATCATGAGCTCTTCCTCTAGACCTAATATGTTGATATTAAAAATCGTCCTGACCAAGGCACCAGGCTAGCTAAGTAGTTGAAGGCTCGGACAATTGGTTGTTCATGCTAGAGAGATTGGTCAAGGTTGCTATGCTTGGGTAGTGATGGCTTTAATGCTGGTGGCTCTCGAGGTGGTGCTAGAAAGAGGAGACCATGCTCAGTACTTCGCTCCAACACTGGATCCAACCTAAAACAACCAAGACAAACAAGTTTTCTTACTAGAGAATGTCGCGCATCTTGCCCATGTGGCTATGGAAACCGCTCGCGATCGTAGTTGACGTGCCGTTGTTTAGAGAGAATTTGCAATTTGAAGGACTCTTCTTGCACCTCTAGGTTGGCTATATGGTAGGTTTTGACTAGTTGATCTAAGGCTTCATGGCGCTCTAATTGGATGGTCTACTACATTAGTTGTGGTCGATTTCGAGGCGTATCATGTGGTGCTAACGAACCTAAACTAAAGAGTAGAACAAGCATATGTAATTCTTCTATTTGTGCTTTGTTTCTAGTGTGATATTTTATTTTTTTATGTTTCTTATGCCTTTTTTATGCTATTTAGTTTTAAATAATATTTTTTTGTCATTTTAATTTTTTTTTTTTGGAGTTAGATTCATTACATAAATCTTACATGCTTCCTAAAGAAAATTGGATAGTTAAAACAGAAATTTAACAAAGAAAACTTCTTCATCCATGATGTAAATTGAGCAATGATGCCATCAGTTTAATGAGTTGATCATAAAAATTAATTGGGCAATTTATTTTTTGAGTAAAAGATTGATATACTTTGATTGGCAACTTGATCAAGTTGGATGTTGGTCAATGTTGGGACAATCAAAAATTTATTTTAAATGCATAGTTTCGAAGACTTTATAGCATACTTTGAATTATATAGATAATAAAAAAAATTCTAACAATTAATTCTATACTCTCATTTTTGTCCCATTTTATTGTAGAAAATTATTGATTATCATCAATATTTTTTGGATGAGCTTTCTCCTCTTTTCATTAACTAGTGGTGGCAAAACTTGACCTAACTTCAAAACCCAATGCGATCAATCTAACCCCATTTGAGTCAGGTTTGGATGAATGCTTTTCTTAGTCAGAGTTTGGTATAGGTGAAATTTTCTGACCTGAACTTTAAATGAGTTAGATATGGGTCGAAACTTTTACCCAACTTAGGTCATGAGCATAGTTCTATTTGAATCAAAATAATTCAAGTCAGATTGAGTTATGATTTTGGATAAAAATTTTTGAATGGTTAATATTTTAAAAAGTACTGGTTGTTTAAATCATTTTGAAAGCTAGTCAATAGAATTATAAAATTTGGATTTGATAGGTTAGGCTTTATCTATTAGGAGTTCAATCTTGCAAAATAGATTAATGTGAGTATCAAACAGGTGACCTGAAATGACCCATGGATAGATTATGTGAGTATCAATCTTGTGGACATACGTACTCAGTTCGGCCTATATGGTGCCCACTCCATGTATTTGGTTAACCCAACTAAAGCTGAAGTGAGTTTCCACAACAACCTAATTTTAAAAAAAAAATGACCTATTTACACCAAACCGAACAGACCTATGCCTTGCTAAATAGGAGAGTATCATAAATTGTTAAATTATTATTATTTAAAACGTCCTGATAGATTGACATAATCTTTTTCTATTTTTAGATCTGAGCGTACTATTTTTTTTATTATTTACAGCTTTACCTTTCCTCAAGAAGACTTTCCTAGTTCTCAAGTATTTCTCCTCAACTCCATCTTCATCCCTACTTCCCAGGGTACTTTCCTAGTTCGAATAATCACCAAACTCTTGCTGAGTTTGGAAAGAGAATCCTAGCCATCAAATTCCAAAGAATTTATGACTTATAATGAAGATTTATGAAGCAAGTCTTTTTGTTAGTCACTAAAACTCATAGGCATGGACCAACGCCTATTCATGGCATGCCCAAGCTTGAAAGGAATACTCCCCTGGCCCCCTACCTCAAGATTTGACCCACTTTCTGATACAACCTTTGCCACTTTCTAACCTGCAGCTATACCCCCAGGGCTCCTGTTGATAGCAAAGATTTTAAGATGGCATGATGATATCCAATCCCTAAGATCATGATTTGAGCATATTGAAGCAACTTTTAACATGGTGATAGTGCACCACTATTCATGGCACTGCCATGGTGAAGGGCGTTACGGAGCTGAAGACAAACCATTCCCAAACACCTTGTTCATTTGACAGTCCTCAGACTGCAACACCTTGTGAGCATTGGGGCCATGGTCCTCCAAGCTCTCTAGCTACTTGACACTAGAGTTCTGAGTCCGTGGGGAGCAAACAAGGTAAAAGAATAAGATTGATAGAAACAGACCGCCACTTCCCACTCCACTGAAGCTTCCAAAATTTCCCATTTAGTAACGTTAACAACACCTGCATAAATTGGAGCTACAAGGCTCTGGGTTTTCAGTTATAATGAGCCTTGTCAGCAAAAGGCTGTAGTTCCTTCACGTGTCAATCTCTTGCTTTCAAGTTTTGCCTTCATATGCCATCTGCCTCATTAGTTTTGTTATAATCATAAGCAGACTCGTCAGAATGCACTGCAAGGTTTAAAGTTGTGATTTATTTTTAGGATAAACTTGTTTAGGCCACTAGTTGTTTTCTCATAAGCTTTTTGCATCAGCAAGAAACGAATACCTTGAACCAGGATCCTTTATCCTATCTTTGTTTGTGCAGCAGACAAAGCAAACCAAAATGTATTAAAGATAAGCCATCTCAAAGTGTTGGTTAACAAGTACAGGCCCATTGTTCTCACATCACTCTACATCTATGGATACAAACAAGATGTCTAGGTGTCAGCCTTACTTACAAAAACCATCCACAACCGTTCAAGTTAGATTACTGCACTTCTTAGAAGGAACAATGTCTCAGAAGGTTTAACATGTAAGCAAATCGACTTCTTGAGCCACGTTGTTCAAAACATTCAAAATATTGATCTAGACTCTCTGCAACACAACAGAGTTGAATATAACTTGTAACTTAGTGCTAAAATCATATGATTTGTTTATTTTTCAGGATCCTCAAGGATATCTAGAGTTCTAGAGATTTGCATCAAGTCCCAGCCAGTCATATAGTTTTCAGTACGAACAGGTTAAGCATGGCACTCTTGTGAAGATGTTGATCATGTACGCTTGGACACCAGAAATTCTGCCATCTCCAATATCCTGTAAGTACAGATATTTTCTACAGATCGGGGAAGCCTCCCAATTATTTACTATCAACCTGTTTTAATATTTTTGTTAAAACACAAGTTCATGTCTTCAGTTCACACTGCAGATCTGCCAGCATCCTTGCACTGTTCTCAACAAGGAAATCAAGAAGTAGATACAGCTGCAGTTTCGCATAAAATTAGTTTGTAGATATTTACGAGCTTCTAGCACTCACATCTCAGCGGTGGTCACAATTGAATCACGATTGTTTGATGGAAGAACTGCCTTGTTGTCATTCTTCATTTCTGATCCAATGTGTCCTACCTGTGCAAGAAAGAAACTTGTCAGTATGTCAGTGAATTTAACCATCTATATATACGCTGCTCTGTAGAATTTCCTGATATTGCTCCAAACAGCCCACCTTCTCATCTGGATTGGAAGGATTCTGGGTACTCATTTTGAAGGTTGTAGAGACACTCCTCAGAGTACCCTGCAGATGTCAAAAATCAAGTGAATGTCTCAGGTCACGACAGAAACAGACCAACTGTTAACTAAATACCAAATTTCAAAATAAAATTACCATTTTTGCAGATGGAATTACAAAATTTGAATATAATGTGGATCTTAGTAGTAGGTTGAATGAAAATGATTTAATCACAGCACAAAAAAATAAGTATTAAGGACTTCTTTTGTATTGTTGTTTTTTGTTTTTCTGTTTCTCTAGAATTATCAAATAACACGTGGAGATTGATGTTGCAAATAACATATGTACCAATCTTTTTGCTATTCTTTGCTTTTATTTTCACTTTTTCAAAAAACAACAAATCTTTGCTACCAAAAGCTCTAAATATGTTACAAACAATTCGAAAATAAGGGTTTCATTATACATGTTTTTAGGTCTAGTTCATTTCTTGTATCTTTGAAAACAAAAACAGAAAACATAAGCAATACCAACAGGCCCTAAATTAGTTCCATTCATAACGACCTTAATAACCATGCACGAAACCCATTCATCATCCAACTTATACTCTACCTAACTTGTCTGCCTTCCCTAATTATTTCTCTGTTTTTATTTGGAAAGTTAGGTCCAATCCCATCAGAACTGCAAATGTCCCTTTTTCAGCCATTCAAGATGCAGGGCTAATACATAGCCAGCAGGAAACATTTTCCTTTGAACAATAACAAGATACAGACTAAATGGAGAAGAATATTTGAGATATCAAATAAGCACCTTCCTCAGTCCTCAGTAAAACGTGTGATGGGATGACCAGGACACCATGGAGGTAGATTAAAGACTAAGAGGTCTTCGTACAGTCAATGTGTAGAAAAAATGAGACACCATAAGCGATCACAGTTCTTTCTTGGGCAGTAAAAAGTTATTCAGATGGAACACTCACAAAATCTGGATCAAATAGATCTTGTGCAACATGAGACCCTCCCTGAAAAGCACTTGTTGTTCCACTCCCCTCCAACACAAAAACCTCACAAGTTCTATACTAAAGCATTCAACACTGTAGTCCTACGTTCTTTGATTTACCTGTACATGAAATTAGAGGATTCTTCCAGACTCTCTGGTCGCTACCATATATTCCAAGTCAAGAGGCTCATCTTCGCTTGAAGCTAAAGATTTGCTGCTTCAATTGGCACTCTTTGGGCTGAACAAATTTATTAACATTTTTTCTCTTCTTCATACTATCCTTATTTGTCCGGAATTTAATCTCACTCACAGCAAAGTAAGAATTATATTCCCTCCTTCCATCCACCACCATGTGCAACTCTGTATAAATGCACATAAATGTCAAATCGGTTTTTCATGCAATTAGTGAAATCTCTTCCTTTAAGAAGCTTGACCATATCCGACTCTTCTAACCCAGTACTTCACCATAATCTATAACAGCATCCTTCACATAGCAATCTTCTTGACTGTGCTAAAATCTGTCAATGACAGGAGGTCAAGCTTTCAAAAGCTTTGCTGTGGGTGGTTCGTCGATATTCATGGTTTTCACTTTATTCTACTGCATAGCAGAGAACATGGTTCTCCACAGTGAGCAAGCACATTTCTTGCTGGACAAGATGAGTAGCCAGGGTTTAACTAATACAGATTATTTCCCCTCCGTGGGTGAATATGTTTTTCTTTTTTTTTTATCAATAATCTTTTACTGTACAGGCTTGTTGCACCACAGGCTTGTACAGTAAAGCCAATCTAATCCCTGAGACTCTTCGTTTGCTCTAGATATCCCAATCCATAGAAAACCCAACTACAAAACATGCATACCCATAGAGCCAACATGCTATCATTTGTTAATTTGTATCTAAATAATCTAAGCATATTTATTAGAACTGAACCAGACAATGACCCAAACAAGGAGGATAACTGATTCACTGGTCCAATCGTCAGTTCAACCAGTCAGACTAAAAGCATAAAAACTAAATTAAAATAGTTATAGTTATAACTTATAAGTATATTTTGTTATGATAATAGGATAAGTTGGTAGCATGTTTTAATGGTTAAGATACTTAAGCATCTTACAGTAGGTCCAGGTTCAATTTAGATCTTCTACTGATTTTATGATGCTCTTCTTTTTAAATAAAATGACCCAAGTCTGGGGTCTCTGAAACCTGCCAGATTGGCTGAGACACCCTAAATCCAGTCAAGTTAGTCAGGCTTCGGATCAAATGCAGATCCGGTCTTTTAAGTGACCCAAAGTGACCCAAACTGGATGAAGGCAGGGTTCATCGGGTTTTTCGTCCGATTAGCCTGTCTGGTCAGCGTCTAATAACTGTGCATCTTAAAACTGAAGGGGGCAAAAATGGTTTCTTCCACCTCTCTTCTTCATGCTTCAAGTCACTCTACAGTCATTTTGAATTTTCGGCAATGTCTTATCCTTCCCTCTTTTATTTCCTTTTCAATTCCTTTCTTCCACAAGTTTCCCACATGAAAGATATTTCACTTTGGGTTTTCTGGACCTTATCATTCGATGCTCTTATTCCTCCCTTTCATTCCAAAAGCACCCCCTGGGATGAAAAATTAGTAAGTCCATATACATCACATTCCCAAGTATCATTTGAGCCCAATGCTTGTTCCTCTTATATCCAGGTGGATGGCAATTTCAGAATCCATAGTTCCACTCAAGGCACAGTCTTGACTGAAACCAATATCAGCAATGACTTACATTTAATAAACATTTTTCTGAAAAAAAAAATAACAATGTTCTGGTTTCCGGAAGTCTCCCTACCAATCAAACCTGAGATTAGCTCATGAAAAGAAAACAGTTTATTCCTATTTTATTTGGCCACTTAATTGCTTCATAGTACCCATGCCAGAGGGAATGCTATAATGATTTTCAGAATTTTAGGGACCTAGATATTCTAAATATAGAAGTCTATATCTGGTGGGGAGCATCCCCCTCGCCCTCCTTTGCTGCCTAAGTACTGATCTATAATCAATAAGCACTAAAACAATCTTGTGGTAGTGTGATAGCACTACTTTGTTTTTACTCAAAGCTTTAATTTCTTTTATTCTCTAATTTTTTTTTAGGAGTTTCATAAAGCTTGTAAAAAAGGAGAAAAGAAGAAAGAAATTCAAAAAAAAAGGATGGAGCCCTGGCTATATTATATATAATAAATAAGGGGTTATTGCTTGGTACAATAGTAAAATGTTTGGGTAGACAAGTGCAATGGTGTAAGTTCGAGTCTTGGAGCAGCCACTTTGGGTAAAAGAAATGCCATTGATTAGCATTGTCCCCAATTCACCCCTTCCAAGACCTCAGACTCTGGGATCATAACTGGGTAACACACACGCACGCATACATACATACATGTATATGTATATATGTATATGCATGTACGTATATATAAACGTATGTATATGTATACGTATGTATACGTATGTATATGTATGTATGTATATAAGTTTCTTCCCATCCAACATGGTGCCCACTTTTCATTCCCTTCCTAATCCCAACCACGAATAACTAGTATGCCCTCACTCTCATATCCTTCTTTTCCATAAATAATCTCATGTTTAGTAACTATTTTTCGGAATTAATGTTGTAAAAATGGTTTCATGTTTATTAAATGTTTCTTGGAATTCTTGTCATAAAAATAGCTTTACTTAGGTCTTATTTTTGCTTTTGGGGACTTTCTTTATTTCTTTTTTTGTGTCTTTGTTGTGTGGATGCATTTGGAAACTATAATTTCCTAAGAAAGTTGTGGTCAATACATCTCATGTGTGTCTATTATGTTAATTAAATTATAGAAATTTGTTTGAAAAGGTGACCTAAACAAAATAACATCCATTGGTTACAATAATTATTTTGCTATCTGATGTTCTATTCTTCTTAATGGACTAATAGAGCAGGCGGTAACATGCTGAGTTGATTACGAGAAACTATTTAAGTGATATAAGCAACCAATTTAGTCATTTAAACTGCTAAAATTTTTATTAGGAAATATTCAAAGATCTTTAGTTGTTCACAATGCCCCTTCTCGAAGAAATTGCCGGTCCTGCAACTGTGCATGGACTTAGATGCAAGAATTGGATTCAAACACCAAGGCAAGTCTAAAACTTGAGAAAAGGAAAAAAAGATATACAATTCAACAAATGGTATAATTCATTTTCTAATAAAATTTCAAAACAAAAACATGGCAGATTTTTGGTCAAGGTGTTTCAATAAACATTTTTTGTATAGACACCAGCCCTAGATCTTTGATAAGGCACGTGTATAGTCGCAGACACAGGAGGGCAGCCCACCCGGTGACACTTTGGCTGGGTGATGGATTGTGAGTGAAAGAGCTTATTTGTTGGGTATTTGGGTATTTTCCTCTATGGGGGTATTTTGGGAATTTGCTCTTTTCATGTTGCCTATATAAAGGCTAGTAGGGCTTGTTAACATGTTGGTTGTTGAATGAAAGAAATTTTCTCTTATATTGTCTTTGTTGGTGGATTCCTACACCCCGTTGGTGGATTTCGTGGATTAGTTCTATTTTGAATATTGTGCTGCATCAACTTTGGTATCAGAGCCTCTGGCTTTGCCTCTATTGCCAAAGCCCACTTGTGCTTCTCCCTGTTCTTGATAACACCCACATGTCCCCTGTTCCTTCCACCAGTCACCATGACAACATTTCCAACATCAAAAAAACCCTTGCGCCAGTGATGGGGACATCAAAGCTGATCATCCGCCCCTCTAGTCCACCATTTTTATTTTGATTCTATTTTTGTTTTATTTTTGGGCTTGTTTACATTTTTTTATTGTTGTAGGGCTTTATTTGTATTATTTGGGGCTTTATTGGAAATTATTTTTGTGTAAGGGGTTGTGTTAATTTTCTTGTTTGGGTCCTATATATAGGGGACCTCATTGTGATTAGGGTTTAATGAAATGAATTAAAAATTTCTTTCCCCGCATCTCTTTTCCTCTCTCTCTTCCCTCTCCTTCCCTTCCTCCCTTGTCCTTTCCCCTTCCTCTCTTCTTCTCCTCCTTTCTTCTTCCCTCTCTCCCCCGTTTTCTCTAATGTCGTCACAGCAGCCATCTCCCGTCTCAGTGCTGCATCAGCTTGGTATCAGAGCCCGTGCTTGCCTCTATGCCAAAGCATCAGACCCTGGTGTATGGCAAAGCAGCCTTCGATTCCACGTCCCTGGATGTCGCACGAGTTCTTCACTGTACTCATCGCGCCGCGAACGTCGGAGCATGTCGAAGGCCCACACGCAACTCGCATCGCCAAAAAGAGAGGGAGCATCACCTTCCTTCTCTCGTCTCTGTCTCTCAGATCCACCGTAGCAGCCGCAGGCCACCACCACGGGAAAAGGAGTCCTCAGATCTGCTGTAGCAGTCACAGATCAACAGCGGCCACCGCTCTTAAGGAAGAGAGCCCATGACCACAAGCCGGAGTTGGTGACCGGTCGCCGGCTGCCACCACAGGCCACGGAGATTCGCCCGCAGCCGCCGGCGCAAATCTCAGCGCGGCCTCCCGAAACTGTCAGGAGGTTTAAAGTCGCTAACGGGTAAGATCCAGACCCGCTTGTTCTTTTTTTTTGGTTAACCCGGATCCGTTCTGAAAGAAAAAAAAAGAGAAAAAAAGAAAAGAAAAAAAAGAAGGAAAAAAAGTTCTACTCCCGCACGTGTTGAGCCGCACATGAAAAAAAACACAAGAGGAAGCACGTGACCTGCACGTGCTGTCCAAAAAAAAAACTGCTTGCCTCTTTCTTCTTGATGAAGAGAAACCCTACTGTTAGGGTTCCACCGCTGCTGCCGCCGTCGACGCATCGCCGCTGCGCCGCCTCTCCATCCTCCGACGCCGCTCACATCGTCGTCCCCTCCACGCCGCTCCACTGCCGCTTCCGCCTTGCCGCCAACCGCCCGTGCTCCACCGTCTCCGCCGACACCTCCCTCGCCCCGTCATCCTCAACTGCCTGCTCCCACATTCGAACTGCCACTGCTCCACCGCCCTCTCCCCTTCTATTTTTTCCCTCCTCTCGGCCGCCTTTCATCTGAGAAGCAAAACCCCAACCTCCCTCTAGGGTCGTCACCCCCTCTTCCCCCACTCGTCAAGCCTTCCCCTCCCTTCATCGTCCCTTGGCCTCCCCTCTTTTCTCTCATCATTTTCCCCTGCAACCCTTTTTCGGCCACATCTCCCCAGCGATAGCACCTCCCACACCCCGTCAAGTTCCACCCCTTTTGTCTTCTGGGTCCGGGTCTCAAACCCAAACCCACAGCCCCTATTCGCATCCCAGTAGCCCGACCCACACACCAGCTTCCTTGAGCACGGCCCAAGCCCAAGCAGCCGCAGGTTCGGGACCACGCGCCCGCTTCCTTGAGTGCGGCCCAGGCCCAAGCGGCCGCATGCTTTTTCTTAGGCCCAAGCCAGCATATTGTTCTAGCCATTCCAGGAGCCCGAGAGCTCCACCTTGCCATAGATCCGAGTCCACAGCTCCAGCTAGCTCTCTGCACTGCGTCCGTCATCCTCTTCGCGTTCGAGACTCCACAATGGACGCTTTCGGTTGACTGCATCCACAACAGGTAACAGGTTCTTCCTTCTTTAGGGCTTGTTTATCTAATTATATTCTAATTCTCTATATGATAGCCCCATTTTGAAAATTTACTTTGTTGTCAAACTTCAAAACCTAAAACATCTACTACCAAACGCATCCTATTTATCATTTAAATCTAGATGTTAAATTAGCACACCCTAGCGACAGGACATTTCTCAACATCCTTCGATCAGATTTCTTTAGGATTAGAATTACTGTAATACATGCTTGCAACCTAACTTCTTATAGTGATTAATTTCATACATTAATTCCGAAGTAATTGAAGTACAAATCGGTAATATTTAATTGTAAGTTACTTTTGTGAAATTTTGTTGATTTTTGAATTTATAATAGGTTGCATTAGTAGGTTGTTTTGCATCACATTTGGTCAGTTAGGTTTTATTAGTGACATTCCATTTCACATCATCAACTAGCATTGTCATTGCATGCCAATCTGTAGCGGTAGGAAGTACCACTTCATTCAACCTAAAGCTCCCTTAGCTACCATGGATTCCGAAGCTCTACAAGTTCTCATGGAATAGTTCGCTGCTATGCGAGCTGAAAATGAAAAATTCAAACGAGTGGTCCGTGCGCTAGTGCAACACAGTAGGACCCCCGAACCGCCAACCCCAATCGTAGCTCGACCTGAATTCGGTTTGGCCGCACCACCTATAGGCCTTCCCCATTCTCCTAGAAACTAATAGCCTTCCGATTACCAGCGCGATCTCGATGAAAGGCTACTGCGAACCGTAAGAGTAGATGCCCCTACCTTTGCCGGTCAACTAGAGCCAACTGTATATCTTGATTGGAGAGCAGCCATGGACAACTATTTTGAGTGGTATGAGATGTCCAATAATCGCAAGGTGCAATTTGCTAAGATGAAGCTTATTATGCAAGCTCACTGGTACTAGCATAATGTCGAACATATGCGTGAGACACAAAGGCTTCCTCATATCACTATATGGAAGGATATGAAGAAAAAGTTGAATGAGAAATATCTGCCATTTTCTTACCGACAACGTCTTATAGATAGGTGGCAGAAACTAACTCTCGTTACGATCAATGGTAAAATGTGCAAAATCCTATTTGATAGCGGGAGTTGCATCAATGCCATTACTTCTGGAGTTGTCTCCTGCCTCGGCTTGAAATCTACCCATCCCAATCCGTATAAGGTAGCTTGGGTAGATAAGATATCTATTTCTGTGTCGGAAAGATGCCTCGTCCCGATTCAATTCCTATCTTATAAAGACGAAATCTGGTATGACTGCATTTCGATGGATGTAGGTCAAGTCATTCCGAAAAGACCTTGGCTATACGATATGGACATCACACTTCATGAACATTCGAATTCGTGTAGCTTTATATTCTAGGATCGGAAAATTATACTGAACTCACTACCTCTTAGAAAGCCCGCCCCTGAAAAGAAGAATGCCACTCTGTGAAAAGATAAATCACTTCACATCATTACTCCAAAAGAGATAATGAAGAATATCGAAAGCCAATCACCTATGTTTGCTCTTATGGCTAGAGTCATCAATGTGGAGTCGGACCCCGAGTATCCACCGGCAATAGTTTCCCTGCTGGAGGAGTTTCACTCTGTTTTATCTAAGGATCTTCTAGTTACACTTTCTCCGATGCGTGATATCCAGCACGCAATTGATCTCGTTCCTGAAGCATCCTTACCCAATCTTCCCCATCACAGGCTCAACCCAAACGAGCATACTGAACTAAAACGTCAAGTTGACGAACTCCTCACACAAGGATATATTCGTGAGAGCCTGAGCCCCTGTGTTGTACCCGCACTCACCCCCAAGAAAGATGGTTCTTGGAGGATGTGCGTTGATAGCCGTGCCATCAATAAAATCAAGGTTAAGCATCATTTTTCCATCCCTAGGCTGGACGACCTCTTAGATTTTATGTCTGGTGCTACGGTCTTTTTCAAGATCGACCTGAAGAGTGGATACTACCAGATTCGGATTCGTCCTGGGGATGAATAGAAAACTGCCTTTAAAACCAAAGATGGACTTTACGAATGGTTAGTTATGTCGTTCGGGTTAACAAATGCTCCCAGTACTTTTATAAGGGTGATGACAGATCTTTCGACCTTTCTTGAATAAATTTATCGATGTGTATTTTGATGACATCCTCATATATAGTCAAACTCAATAGCTCCATCTCTCACACTTAAGGCAAGTTTGTGATGTCCTTAGGAGAGAGCTTTTTTGCAAACCCCAAGAAGTGTGCCTTCCTGACCGATCACGTCACTTTCTTAGGGTTCATAGTGTCTTCTAAGGGTGAAGACTGGCCTGAGCGCGATAGTAGACTGGCCTGAGCCCAAGACCCTAACGAAAGTACGTAGTTTTCATAGTTTGGCTACTTCCTATCGCCGCTTCATTAGGAATTTTAGTTCGATAATGTCTTCCATTACGGATGCACAAAGAAAGGAGACTTTATCTAGACTAAATCGGCATCCCAAACATTTAATGAAATTAAGAAAAGGATGACCGAAGCTCCTGTTTTGCGCCTTCCTAATTTCACAAAGATATTCAAGGTTGCATGTGATGCCTCTAACGTTGGCATAGGTGGCGTATTAAGCCAAGGTCACCCTGTCGCATTCTTTAGCAAAAAATTAAGCGACGGCAGGTTATGTTACTCCACCTATGATAAGAAATTCTATGCGGTAGTTCAAACTTAGCGACATTAGCGACACTATTTGCTACCGCAAGAATTTGTATTGTATTCAGACCATGAGGCTTTAAAGCATCTCAACTCCTGATGAAACTGAACCATAAACATGGCCGATGGATCGAGTTTCTTCAAGCCTATACTTTTGTCTTGAAACATAAAGCTGGAGTTGAGAATAAAGCTGCTGATGCGCTCAGTCGACGGATCTTTCTCTTATCCGTGATGAACGTTGAAGTAATTAGTTTTGAAAGGATCAAGGAACAATGTACCACTTGTTCTGACTTTAGTGAAGTATACCTGACCCTACGAGATGGAGTAGAGAAAGAACAAAATGATTTCTTCCTATAAAGCGATTACCTCTTTCGCTTCGACCGATTGTGCATCCCTCGAACCTCATAAGAGATTTTCTAGCATGGGAAATACACGTTGGACGACTCTCTAGACATTTCGGAAGAGACAAAATTATTGATATGGTGGAGAGATGTTTCTTCTGGCCGAGTCTCAAGAGAGACATGGCCAAAATTATCGATCAGTGTCGCACATGTCATCTAGCCAAACAACGTAAGCAGAACACTGGTCTTTATACTTCACTACCTGTTTCCGAGTATCCCTAGCAAGATGTCAGTATGGATTGCGTGTTAGGACTTCCACGTACTTCCACCAAACACGATTTCATTTTTGTAGTTGTGGACCGATTTTTCAAGATGGCTCATTTTCTTCCCTATTCTAAGACTTATGATGCTTCTAGGATTGCAAAACTTTATTTTAACGAAGTCGTTAAACTCCATGGCCTCCCAAAATCTATTGTGTCCGATAGGGATATAAAATTCATGAGTTACTTTTGAAAGACCCTTTGGTACATGATGGACATCCAATTGAAATTTTCTTCTGCCTATCATCCACAAACTGACGGCCAGACAGAAGTTAACCGTAGTCTAGAAAATCTTTTAAGATATCTGGTAGGTGAGCATGCTAGGACTTGGAATTTAGTGTTACCGACAGCTGAGTTTGCATATAATAGTTTGGTCAATATGTTCTTAGGCATGAGTCCCTTTGAAGTGGTGAATAGTTACAAACCTAGGCAACTCATAGACCTGATTTTCATGTCTCATCAACATAGAGTCTCTGAGTCTGCACAATCATTTGCATCACATCTGCATTCATTGCATAAGAAAATCAGCAAATGTATTCACTCTAATAACTTAAAATATAAATCTCTTGCTGATTTGCACAGATGTTATAAAGAGTTGAATGTAGGAGATTACGTCATGATGAGAATTAAACCTGAACGACTTCTTTCGGAAATGTTCAAAAAGTTGCAAGCTCATAGTGCAGAACCGTTCAAAGTCCTAAAGAAAATCAGTTCGAATGCTTATGTTGTAGATCTTCCTAAAGACTATGGGATTAGTGCGACATTTAATATTGAAAATTTAGTTCCATACAAAAAGACAACATTCATTCCTTCTGACCCCTTTGTTGATACACCCGTCTTTGTTGATCACCTTGACCCATTGCCTGTTGTTGAGCCTCCACGTCC
Source organism: Phoenix roebelenii (assembly GCA_025769935.1). NCBI lineage: Eukaryota > Viridiplantae > Streptophyta > Magnoliopsida > Arecales > Arecaceae > Phoenix > Phoenix roebelenii. Next base: position 79,515 of record JAOXJJ010000542.1, read on the forward strand.
AACATTTCATGCATGCAGAGAACACATAGAACATATATTAGATGAGTAGGTTATATCTACCAGGAGAGAGTTACCGGTGTCACCTTGTTCGATGGAAAGGTCAACCCAAATCGGATGCGACGTGGATTTCGCGAGCCGAGTTGATGGGGACATCAGAGCTGGTCATCCGCCCGTCTAGTCCATTTTTATTTTGATTCTATTTTTGTTTTATTTTTGAGCTTGTTTACACTTTTTATTGTTCTAGGGCTTTATTTGTGTTATTTTGGACTTTATTGAAAATTATTTTTGGGTAAGGGGTTGTGTTAATTTTCTTGTTTGGGCCCTATATATAAAGGGGACCCTCATTGTCATTAGGGTTTAATGAAGTGAATTAAGAATTTCTTTCCCTACGTCTCTTCTCCTCTCTTCCCTCTCCTTCCCTTCTCCTTTCCCCTTCCTCTCTTCTTCTCCTCCTTTCTTCCTCGTTTTCTCTAATCTGTCGCCACAACAGCCCTCTTCCGTCTCGGTGCTGCATCAGCAAGACCCTTCCCACCCGTTGTCGTACCTGGCCCACCGTCGCCAATAGTCGCCACCAGCAACGCCCAAACACCGGTGGACGTCCTCGCCGCCCACCATCGCCCAGTGAAGGCCCGAGCCCGCCGTCGGAGGCGCCACATCCCTAAGAAAATGCCGCCGCCCGAGGTTCCCTGCCTATTATCGCCGCCCGTGGGTGACGTGGTCGACTGTCGCCTGTCGCTGCAAGCCCATCAACGACACCGCCACCGACCACGATCACTGCCTCCTCCCGTCAGTCGGATCTAAGGGGAGGCTATGTCGGGGCCGGCTTCGACCAGATCCAAGGAGCGGCCCACCCTCGAGCGCCATCGTTGCCCGGATCTAGGAGGTTCTACCGTCGGAGAGCTTCGATTGAGCCGCAACGCCGTGCCCGCCAAATTTCCAGCCTCCATCATCTTCGTCGACGAGCCCAACCGAGAGGACGGTCGAGGTCTTCGCGTCGTCGCCGCAGGCCGCCATGTCCTCGTCATCGCCACAGGCCGGGGTCGCCGCCGTGGAAGCCGTCGCCGCCTCCTTCCCCCTCTCGATCCCTTTTTGCGAAGAAGACGAAGAAACCCTAACGGGTCCACTTAATGGGTAAGTTTTGACCCATTACCCTCCTCTTTTAGCCCGAATCCGTCAGCACCAAAAAAAAACACGTTATTCGCATGTGATTTGAAAGAAAAAAAGAGAAAGGGAGCACGTGATTCGCATGTGACCAAAAAAAAGAAAAAGAGGTGGTCGCACATGACCCATAAGTCACGTGCGTGCCACTGTGTTTCTTCTCCTTCTCCCGAGCCCTCGCATGCTCCCGAGCCCTTTCCTTCTCCTGCCGCCACCACCTCCTCTGCCGCCGCTGTCGCCTCCGGCCATTTCAGGTCGGCTCTCCAGCGGTCGTCGTCGTCCTCCTGTTTCTGAGAATCCATCTCGATCTCCGTCCTCCTCCCCGCTTCGAAAAGCTCACATCTTTTCCCTTTCCTTCTCCCAAGCCCTTACCTTCTCCTCGCCGCCCTCCGTCGAGGCTCCATCTCCCTCCGTCGCGGCCCCACCTCCCCACCCTGCGGCCCTACTTGCATTCCCCCCACTCTCCACCACTTCGCCCCTCCACCATTTTCCCTCCTCGCCACCATTGTTTTCTCCCCCGCGCCACCTTCTCTTCAATTTCCCCGCCGCCAGTCTACTCTCCCCTTTTTTGTCTGTGGGCCCATCAGGCCTGAGCCGCAACCCCTAAAGTCCACCATCAGATCAACCGAATTCTTTTGGTCCAACCCACAAGTTGCTGAAAGCAGGTCCCCAAGCTTTGACAAGTCGACTCGCCGCATTTTGGTTGTCACCCTCCACCAGGCCAGTGATGGGAGCATTCAGCGCTTCTTGGTTCGTTGGCGAGAACGACCAAAGTCCGACTATAGTTGGATCCCGTGCGAGGAGCTACAGCAGATCGACCCGGACTTGTTGGAGTGCTACCAGAGCTACACTGAGCCGCTTTCATCGAGGTCGACTTCTTTCCACCTGTAGAGAGTTGGTGCATACACCACCAGATCTTTTGGAGCACCACCAGAGTCGCCCGTTGTCCCACTCAACGGGGTCAAGTTTCTCCCACCTCGGGAGAGTTGGTGCGGATACCAGCCCTAAATCTTCGATCAGGCACATGTATAGTCGTAGACGCAGGAAGGCAGCCCACCCGGTGACACTTTGGTTGGGTGATGGATTGTGAGTGAGAGAGCTTATTTGTTGGATATTTGGGTTTTTTTCTCTGTGGGGGTATTTTGGGGATCTGCTCTTTCCATGTTGCCTATGTAAAGGCTAGTAGGGCTTGTTAACATGTTGGTTGTTGAATGAAAAAAATTCTCTTATATTGTCTTTGTTGGTGGATTCCAACACCCCGTTGGTGGATTCCGCGGGTTATTTTGAATATTGTGCTGCATCAACTTTCCTTGTTTAAAATCTAAAAATAGGTTAAAGATAAAACAAAAGTCCATTCACATAGTTATTTTAAAATTGACATCCTTAACTAATAAGTACTAAAAACAATAAAGCTTTCTTCCAAAATCAGTATGGTGGGATCCAACAACTTGTTAGGAAGGCCAACTATCTGCTGATCTCTAAAACTGACAACTATATATTATCATATGTCTATAATTCTAATATTACAATAAAACAAGTTGAGCATGATGTGTGGTAAAACCAAAAAAAATAGATTGGGAAGCAGGTGTAATAATAGAGGAGCTATAGGAGTTGCGGAAACTAAGAACAAAGTGATGAAAAATCGATTGAGATAGTATGAACCTATGCAACGAAGATATGAGGAGACAGCAACAAAGAGAGATGGCTCTAATTTGTGGAGAGAGATTGTAAGCAATGGTATGAAGAAACTTAAAATAACATCAGAGCTAGCCTTAAATAAAAATACTTGAAAAATGAGAATCCATAAAACCATAATCCAAATAGTTAGGAAAATTCTGAATGGTTATGGTTATAGTTATGGTCTAGAATTTTGGCTCTTATCCAACATGAAGATAACATGTTCTACGGGTGAATGTGAGAGTCCAGGTAACATAATCTAATTGGCACCTTTCTTGGATGAATTTGATCTAGCACCCCTACCCTAGAAGCACAGGCCTATCAAAGAACTCATATATTAGAACAACCCACTTCATAGAGTCGGCTGCTATGCTAACATGGGGAACAACTACACCTTGGCCGAACCGACTCCCCTGGATTATATAGCAAACTAAACAAACATCAGCTCCTAAGGCCCCTTCAACTCAACCAAATCCATTGTCTTCTCCGAGGCCCCAAGACAACAAAGGAAGACCTCAACTTTTAGATCTATGTTACTCTTTTCTACTTTTCTTAGGTGAGAGAGGAATAGATGGCATGTTAAGGACAGCTTCATTGTCAAGACTTGTGTATTCCTTGCCCAAATTCACACTGTTCCTTTCTCCTGCTTGTCCTGTCAACATTGCTCTAGCTTGTAGAGGACAAAATGGATTCGTCACCATACCTTTAATGGTAAAATGATAATAACCCCATGGTCGCAGGCTTGCAATTTAGATACGTATTTGGCCTCTAGTCCTACTTGACCCAAAACTCTCTAGATCAACCTCTATATAGTCTGGCAAATTCACTGACACAAGTGCAAGCATACAATGATGTTCTTTTGGCTGTCTGCTTATCAAGATATAGAGGATTTCTGATGACGCTTGCTATCCTACCTAGCATTCTGTTTGTGTAGATGTAGTTCAATCTAAATGTTCTCACCTAGACTAGAATTACATCAAGAATGCTCTTCTTTAGCTCCAGCCATTGTCTCCAATTACTGATGACCATGGACCCATAAGGATGGACTACCTCTCAGAAAATCATCCAGATCATCTAATGTATTCAGAAATATGACACCCAGCCTCAAACCCCTGATCTTGATATCATATCATGCTGACCCTTAAATCCCTAATTTATCATGATGTAGTTCTAAATGTAATTAAACTAGTCCTCACCCTTAATCTCCAATTCCTCTTGATGTATTTGTAAACGAAGTTAAACTAGTGCTCATTCCAGATGTATAGACTTCAGTACTGCAACATTCTGAATACCTTTCTTATCATCTCATCATAAAGATGCTCTTCATGCATCTCAAAGAGATGGAAGAAAGAAGTCAATTATCATCTCCTAGAGTTTCACATGAATGTCTTGACTATAAAAATACTAGGCCAGGGCAGAAAAGAATGCTCACCCACACATCTGGATACTTCTTGAGGATGCACTCTGCCTGCCCATCCCAGATACTGTGCACCAAAATATGTATCATAACGGGTGTGTTCATAAACCAAAGTACTTCCATTATTCAAGAATTAAGCTGGAGGATCCTTTTTGAATTTAAAGCCTACCAAACCTTACTTTGGGATCATTATTTAATGGACATGTCTAACCATCAAATCATCCACTAAATGATACTTCAGCTAAAGAGTGTGTAATGACTCAGTCTTAAACGATATACATTCATCTTTGCAAATATGAGCTATGCCGTCAAATAAAATGAAAGGTAGTCATCATGATGATTGCTCTACGTGTAATGATTAAAAGATTAGTGATGTTATGGGGGTTTTTGAAACCAAGTTGAATGGTAAACCATTGGAGACATCCTATAGAGAGTTCAAATCTCCATGGAGAACCCCATGAGGACGATAAAAAATAAAAAGTAATGTGCTAGAACAATTTAAGTTGATCAAATAATGACATATCAGTGCTGACTTTGATACATAATTTAATGAAGTTAAAAAATGATAAAATATGATGATGATCACACAAGGCATCCTGAAGAGAGTTCAAATCTTCTTGGAGAACACCATGTGGATGATCACAAAGAGAAAGAGAAGTGCTACAACTAAGGTAAGGTGATCAAATAATGACACAATAGTGGCAACTTTGATAGATAAGAAGTTAATGAAGTCAAACAAATGACAAAATATGATGATACCCAAAAAACAATAATACCAGTTAATAATCAAATGAAGAATAAAAAGGCTCCTATCCACAATTTTAGTCAATCAAGAAACACCAAATGGAGGAATGAAGGATACATGCACCATCCACTTGTTCAAGGTCATTGATATATGATATAGTGCTCACCTTTGCTGAATTTGAAACAAATTTACTAGTAGAAATTTGTAAGTGTTTAATGATAATACTTTCAAAATTAGTTTTTAGTCGAAAAGTAGGCATGCAAGCAAGGTCGGTTGTACCACTATACCGTATTGTACCATACCAATAAGGTACAAGTACCGTATCAATGAAGGTTCGCCGTCTCGGTGTCGGACCCCATACCGATGACACACTAACATTGTATCAGTATGGAATCTTTTCGGCATAACAAATGTCGGTACACCTTCCGTACCAGGTACCAATACTGAACCAATATAGTACGGTATGCTCTATACCATCCAGTTCGGACCCGTATGGCGAACCATGGTATCAATGTTCGGTTTGGTTTATGAGCCAAACTAATCCATACCAATCTGAACCAAATGGAACCAACCCGTACCACCCGGTATCGACATGGATTTGAGTGGTACCATGGCTGAGAATCAGAAAAGGTATTAGAAGCCTGGCTCGATATAGGACATGTACTGTACCATTTCGAACCAGTAACATACTGGTATGGTTCTCGGTACCGATTTTGTATACCTTACACAAAAGGCTACAATCAACCATGTGATGGAGGTAAAAGTCTTTAAATCAAGATAAAACCATACTAATATTGACAAAAATTTTGCACAAACCTTGTTTGCCCACATTAATCCACAAGCATTGCAAAGAGACCTTGGACCAGCTGGTCCACGACGCATTGCTGGTGTCATTTTCTCACTAATGCCACAGTTTTGGCAACTGCAAAAACCACATAGACATTAAGCAGCAAACAAGAAGCAAGCAAGAAATCAAATAAAGCCATTAAATTCTTTCATGTGAAGTCACAAGGATTATTTTAGATTCTTTCATGTGAATTCACTAGGAGGAATATTATCAACAAGTAATCTTACAAGCCAGCAAAACATGAGGAAAAACTTACTTCTTTGTTTCTCGAGGATTATCATCATAACTAAAGTTTTGAGCAGGATCACAACTTGAAGAGGCTGATGCCTCATCCTCAGGATTGGCCTTCCCAGCAAACTGCCCCTTCCGGCGCTTCATCCTGACAAGAACAATCTTACAAATGATAAATACAACATGGCCATGAAGGCAAAGATCAATAAAAGTCATTGAAAATTGTTAGTTTAGTAGCCTGTAACCTTGTGCCTTGTGAGTGTTGAACATTGTAGCATATTCTCTCTGCATTTTTGCATCTGCTTTATGAATGCATTATGGAATGTTTGCATGAGTCCAATAATGCAAGAAAACACTTTTGGGAAGCTCCATTTTCAAGACTAATACAAGAGAGGGTCTGAATTGCTTTTAGATCTTAAAATGCAAGGATTTGGCACCCATGTTATATGACAAAAAAAGGATAGAACGATAGGGCCTTTCTGAAGATGATATCCAACTTGAAATATTATTTAAAATTTAGAAATTCCTCAGGGACCCTACTGAAAGAGACAGGATCCCTTACTATGTGGTTCCATCAGTCATGTCAGCTCACTGTGACAAGACCTGATCAGGTGATCTACGTCTATAACTCTGTAACATACATGCACCACAAAAGAAGATGTTACAGTCAAAGGGACCCAACAAAATTTTGGAATTTACATCAAATGAAGAAAGCCTCAAAGGCCTCCTTGCAAAGCCTTTTCTTATTTGTTTTGAGCAGTGGCTAGCTTGTCCTCCGTACATTATCATTGTAGCATGGAATCATCAAAACATCCTCTTCATCATCAAACCCACACCAGTGAGCTATTGTCTAATACACCAACAACTTAAACCTTGCTATGCACTAGAAATGTTTTCAGATTCCAAGGTTGTAACATGACATCCCTCAAGGAGCTTGAACCTGGTCACAACCTTCTCATTTTAAGCGAATAGCAAAGGTTTTTTATTCAAACATTACTTTTTCTCTGGACTGTAGACATTAAGACATACATAGCCTCTTCTCCCTCATGACCTTCAGGCCACCATTATCCTGATCTAAAACTAATTCAGTTCTTTCAAGTGGGTGGAATTCTCATCTTCAATTAGATAATTATTTCCCCATCATTAGCCAGTTTTTTGAGTTTTGACTTCTATGGATCCACATACCATTTTGTCGAAACCAAATGGCATACTGAACTTCAAGCTTTGTCACCCCAGACTTCCTAGGGTTTAGTTCGTCATTTGCCACCTTCAAGATGACATACTAATCTTATGTGCATAATCCTATCTAATTCATATGTCAAAAGTGTGTCACACAGCATATATCTAGTTTCTGACATCACTTCTTGACCCAAAATGTCTTTTGACTGCCATTGAGAGATTTATTTTCGGGATTTTGCAAAAGTAGGTTGGTTGTTTTTGCAAAAATACCCATATTATCTTGACTACCAATATTGTTAATTCATTGGTGGATCTACTTCTTTACATTCTTATGGCAAGGGTTGCAAATAGCTTGGCTCAACCCATGGCATGACCTCATTTTGACCAGTGAGTCCTGGACTGACTTGATTTTTAAACCCATGGGTCAGGTCTGGGTCAAGAAGAAGACCTATTTGACAAATCAGATTTAGTCTAGGTCATATCTTTCTTACATGAACCAAACCTCACCCAATCCATGGATTAACTAGGTCTAAAGTAGATCAAATAGAGCAAAAGGATTCGTGGAGCAGACCCCAACTAGTTTGGATTAAGGCTTAGTTGAGTCGAGTAGAATAGTAGAAAAATGGAGTTTAATTAAATAAGATAAGGATATCAGATGGAGTCAAACCAAGAGCAAGTGAAATCATGGAAAAAGATTTCAGAACAAGAGTAATACTAAAGGATGAAGGATCCAAGAACTAAGATTTCTGAGAACAAGAATTTTTAAACTTAGATAGTAATTCGTGTGAAACCCACTTTACAACCTTTCTCCAAAAAAACAATTATATGGGAGTTCCTTAAGCAAATCAAAAGCACGTTCCAAAATAAAACAAAATGGAAGCTATGCTAACCATTGGAAACTCATATTTCCAGCTCTTTATTCTTTCATTAATTGAATCAATAAGAAAAAACCTTTTATATGACTTCTACAAAACAAGACTATGTAACAATATTTCCGTTTTCATTTTTAAGTATCCATATTAGCCTTATGTGTCATATCTTTTTCCACAAAGAAACATAGAAAAGATGATAATCGTGGTTTAAACTTTAAAGTTCTACTGTTCCCCACCAAGTCATTTAGAAGCCCTCATTGAAAACACATGAGCTTTGATTTAGACCTAATGGAGAATCAGCATGTCTCAAAGCAGACAATCCTAATTGCTATCATATGATTGATCACATAATGGCAATGTTGTTGGCATAAATCAATTACTTGGAAAAAGTTATCTAACTCCCACAATTTATTCAAATTAAGTGCAAAAATATCTTCGAAGAAAGTGTACCAATTTGAGCTGCTCAACATCTCCTCTACTATATGATCCGCCGATCCAATACTGGAAGTCGTATCGGCCAACAACAGGTTCAGTATGGTACGGATCTGGACCATGTTGTTTCGGGGCATACCGAAAATAGAGAGGGAGAGAGGGCGAAAAGGAGAGGGACAGGGAGGGAGGGAGGAAGGAGACAGAGAGAGAGGGGGGGCTTACTAGCGAATCTCCTCTAGGTGGCTCTTTCAGATTTAGCAAAGTGAGCGGACAATGAAGCGGCATCGAAAAAGAGCAAGTGACCAAACGAAGAAGTGGAGGGCCAAGGGCACTCTTGAACCATTGCAAGCAGGGATGGGGGCTCTTGAACCATCACGCGCAGGGGGGGGGGGGGGTCCAAACCATCGAAAATATCAAACTAGGGGTAGGGGAGGGGTTTGATAATTGAAACTACCTGATCTGTTGAACCATCCAACTTGGCGTCGATTTAGATAAGTTCAACAATCGCTAGTATGGACTATATCGCACTATTTCATAAATAAAAGTGCAAATTGGAGTGGACCAGTTCTACAATGACCTATCTACAATATTTGTTAGATCTAAAATTTTGATTCATATTTGAATTCAAACTGAAAATCTAAAATTTCAGAACAAATTGCAGAAAATCTGCTTGTAACGAACATAGAGATGCTCCAGAGATGAAGAACAAGTCTTTGCCGAGGTTACTCAGCCAAAAGTTGATAAAAAGAAATCAAAGTGGAAGAGGAACAAAGAAAAGTCTGAAACCTTATTACATCACTGCAATAATAATATTAATACACTTTTGTTTGTGTTTTAAAAATACAAGAAACACCCGACCTAATTCAAGGACAATAAGACTCCTAACAAATAATAATGGAACCCAAGACCTCACCCAAAAAGGCAACTAGAAGTTATTCATTTGGATTTTTTGGCCCTATATAAGTACCTAAGATCTGCACGCATAGCCAATGTGGAACTAAACATATGCATGCATGGGTCCTCATATACTCTCCACGTTTATGCCCTAGATCAATTCAAATTCTACCAAAAGTACAACAAATCCAATCACAAGCACCGCGATCATCTCATAGTCAGTCCAAATGGGCCCATGTTGCAGTGTCCCCAATTCCACATAGGCCATGGACCAGATCTACTCTAATACTATTTGTAACAATCCAAAATCTCATTCAAAAAGGCTAGCTAGACAGTGTATTTTGTTTTTCTTGGTCTTGTATATAAGTACCCAACATCTACCTAGTGCATAGCCAACATAGGACTAAACACACTCTTGCATGGATCCTTATACATATGGTAGAGAGTAAAAAAGAAAAAAAGAAGTGGATGGATGGCTTGGCATAACCTCCTGGCATCCTACTACTCCTTTCTTTCTTTCCTCTTCTATTACTTTTCCTTATGTTCTTTTCTTTTTTACACCACCTAAAAAGAACCAGGCATCCTCTCTAGTCCATATGGACTTTAGGAGAGTAGACTGCTTCCACCTCCCTTCTTTTCTTATCGTGGAGACCCAATAAAATGGTTAGACCCTCTCTTGCTGCATTGGATTGGCAAGTCATAGACATGTCAAAAATAAAACAAAAACAAAAAATAAAAATAAAGGACTGCAGTGAGATCTAATCTCAATTTTCATTAAGCCAGACATCTAAAATAATCAAAAAAACCTTTCTAAACACCTAAATTCAGACTCAGATCCAAAATAACTGAAAAAAAGGAAAGCTAACCAAAATCGCATTAAATCAACTTAGAAACCTATCACTCCGGAGGTTTTATTTGGGAGAACCACGTGTCTGTCCATTCTCCTTTGCACTATTTCCTTTTTTCTGATTTTATAGGCTGCACCCACTCCTGTTGTGTGAGTCGCCGTTGTACCCAAAAAAAAAAAAAAATGCTCGACCTTCAAACTTAATTGCATCACAAACCATAAAATTACAAGCCATGTGAATCACTTTGTAGAATTCCTTAAAATTGGCCAAGATGGCTTATTTTTATTCCCCAATTTTGCAGATCTTGTGTTCCTCTCACTAAGCAATAACCTTGGTTTCCTGACAGATTTCTTTAATGAGGTAACCATGCAAATAGGCATTCTTCACAACCAATTTGTATAGAGGCCAGATTAGATTAGTGAAAAATTGAAATAACAAACCTAATTTAGAAAGTTATATACTAGAAAAGCTATCATCATCCAAATTTATCTTTCCTAAGTACTCCTTTTCACTTCTACTTAAGGCATTGATAAGTCAGATAGTTTTCACAAAGAGATAGTTGAACATAGGAAAATACAGACTCCATGCAGCGAAACCCTGTGGATACCTGAGAGCTACCTCCTTGCGGACATTGTATCGAATTTTCTTATCAAAACATCTCTCCTTTCTCTTCTCTCTAAATCTAATCAGCGAAGCAATCCTCTTTGCTGGCATAGTTGTGTGCTGTCAAATATCATCCAAAACTGATTTAGAAATAGCAAATAAAGCCATAACAAGCAAAAGCATACAATTCAACCAGAACATTAGTACCCTATCATCCTGCAGAAAGGGTAGTGCCATGCCAGCTAGACCAGGCATTTCACATCCTCCCAATAGTAACAATACAGCTTGCACCTGCAGCATAAACATGTTACTCAAGAAGCATATCTTCAAAAAGTTGCAAGTAGAAGGTAGGCAGACTGCTGCTCAATGGCAGCAGACTTACGAAGCATTATTAATACACAAAATCATGCACAAACAAAATATTCCAAGCAATGTTCACCATATTGGAGCATACTATTTGGTACTGGGTGTCTCGTACCATAGAAGTACTAAACCAAGACTCAGTACGAGCAATGTACCGAGTCTCGTTACGCCGAACCGACTCCCGTATCGAGTATTACTAACACTGTACCAACATGGTACCAATACAATGTATGGTACCAAGATGGCAAACCTTGGTTCCTTACTTTAGTTGCCTTATCATTTTAGAAAGTGGGCTCCAATTTTTGTTTTAGTTGTTAATTAGTAGTTCTAAACTGTTAAGGAAGAGCACGGACAAAGAACTGAATGACTAATTAAATTACTTAATGATTTAGAAGTCAGAACTAAAAATATTAGAAAACTTACTGAGGTTTCCACGGTTCAAGAATAAAGCAAATTAGAGTCTGAAAAGGGTTGCAAACATTTAATGAAAGAGCTATCAAAATCATGGTTCAGTTAATCCATCCAGATAGAGTCATCACCATTCTAGCAGTTATTTGCTCAGTCAAGCCTTTGGCTGGATTAGAGTAAAATTGCGGTTGTTATACGAGTCACTTTTTTAACCGAAATAATGGATAATAACAGTAAAATAGTGGAGCATTGTAATGATGTCAATACTCATATGATTATTTTTTTTTTTTCAACTAACCTAAAGATTTAAATTTAAATCTATACTATCTATTCTACTAATAAAAGGAAACTTCCAAGCAGTCTGCTAAGGTGTCGTACATCACCATAAAACATTCATAGCACATATCAAATTTTAGATCTAATTTAAAGAATAGTGAAAAAGTAGAAAAGCCATTACTATTGTAATACAGTAGCAGTCAAAATAGGAAAAGGGACAACCAACAACTTTTTGTCAGTACCCATTGTGGGTCCAAATAAAGTAGAAGGAACCTCTGGAACCATTACAGTGGTCTTTATTATGCTAATGGCTGTTATTAACAAGAATATAAATGGTGATTTTCACCCAACTTTGACTTGCTTGCAATTTTTCCCTTGTTTGTTTTATAGTTCCAAGCTTCCGAGAGTCCCAGGGTTAGTTCTATGTCTTTGTGACCCTCAGATATTCCTTCTGTTGCCACTTCTTGCATGATAAAATGATGATTGTTTTGTTCAGCTGCTGCCCATCTCCTCCAAACAATACATGGAATCATAGTAATGCCATAGAAACACATAACTTTCTGGTGTTCATTTTGTGTGACCAACAAGGGAAACTTCTGAATCCACCTAGCATGCAGGGTCCAGTAGCATGTTAATTCACTACCATTTAGAGTCTAAATCTCCCTATCTTGACCAATACATGTAGTTCGTACTGTAAATAATATTTAGGGATGCATTTGAATGCAAATCCAGAAAAAATTTCTTCTTTATTTCCCGTTAATTGCTTTAACCTTCATGATATTCATGTTGAAACTTGAAAAGTAAAAGCCACCCATTCCATTGGAACTACCAAACGCACCAACAATTTAATGCAGGACAAAAAAAAAGTAATTAACATATTTCCAACGATTTGCAAAAAATAAATATAAACCTAAATATTAAGTGAATAAGATGTGGAGGATTACGAACCTTTTCGGGTGAGACGGATTCGAAGACGTAGACCTCTCCTTGGTAGAGGAGCGTGAGCTGGTTCGAGGTGGGGCTCACCAGAGGCACCGCCGCATCGACGCCGTCGTCGTGATTCATGGGCAAGTCGGCCGCCGCGGGCTTGTCGACCACGGCGGCCGTGCCGACGGGGACCTCCTGCTTCTCGCGCGCTGCTGGGTCGCTGGCCGGCGGTCCATCCTGGCCGTCCGTTGGATGTGCCCTCTTATCGACCTCCGGCATCGTTAAGAGCGGTGGCAACGAGAAGCCCAAAAAGAGTGGGGCGGGCGGGGGGGTGGGGCGGTGCAGGGGACCCCTGCTGGCTGAGTGGTGACCGAATCACAGCCGTTTGTCTCGCCCGGATATAGGCGATTACGATGATGATGAGGTCCTCCGTCCCACTTCGAAGGCGCGATTTAGTTGATGGCCACGTGTGATGCGTTCGGCTCTTGATCTCTTCTGGGACCGAAAATGGTTAGGACGAAAGATGGATGTATCTATATTTATATCCATATATTTCAATGAATACTGCTACAGATATAAATATTAAATAAATATGAAAATTAATATTTATATTTATTTTAAAAGAATATGAATATAAATCATAATTAAGAATATTCATATTTATTATAAACGGATATGGATCCAAATACAAATATAAATGAGATAATGTTTTAGATATTAATCAAATTTGAGCAAAATTCAATGATGAAAACTAACAATAATGACATGATCATAAAAGAATATTCAATTAAAAAATTATAATTTTAACAAATATTTATCAATAATAAAAACTAATAATTTTATAAAGGATCTACCACTCAAGATTGTTTGTCATCGAAATAGACGGGATATATGGTACCTCCAAGGCATCTCACGACTGTAGCCGGTTGCAATCACCAGGTGGAAACTAGTTACTGGACAAGACCTTCGAAACTCTAGTTGTTCGAAAAGGATGAAAAAGAAAGAAGGATGAAATGGACGAATGAGAAGTTTGAGCCTTTCAGGCATGCCGGGTGATTCAAAAAATTTTATTCGTATTAGGTATTTCGTATTTAGGTTACTATCTTAAGTGACGGTCATCCGATATCTAGGTTTTTTTTAATTTAGGTTTAGTTGATCCTTTAATTGGTTTCCTAATTTAACTTAAGTTAAACTTCTTTTTTTTTCACTTACTCTTGTTATACGGATATTTGGATCCAAATCCGAATCTGAAAAAATTATGTGTATCTGTAACTGTATTCATATCCAAAAGTTTTTTTTTTGGTAAACCGGTTTCTCACTACATACGACGATGAGAGAGTCCAGAACTATCGCACAGCAAAACACGATCTAATGCATGCGGCACATGATCGGAGGGACCCCAAAATATAAAACCAGAATGGTGGGCTGTATAGGAGAAGACCCAGTCCGCAGCTTTGTTCGCCTTTCAAAACACATGCGAAACCCGAAGTAAATCTAACTCCTCCCCTATACTCCGGAAGTCTCGAAGTAATGGGTGCAAGTTCGACCTGGCCTGTCGGCAGCGAATCCAATCTACTACTGTGGTCGAGTCACCCTTTAGAAGAATCCTTCGGGCACCCAGGTGTACTCTAGCATATACAATACCCTCCCATGCCGCGTGCAACTCCGCCAAATGGACGGATCCATCAAATGTGCGCCGGCCTCTAGCCACAATCAGTATGGAGTCATGGTCTCTGATCATAAAGCCCACGCCACATCTGCTATTGCCCTCCGCTACGCTACCATCGAAATTCACCTTGAAAGAACCAGGGGGTGGGGGCTCCCAGGATACCAGTGGTATCATCGCATACCTATGGGGGGAAGAATAGGAGCCCCAGGTGTCCCTGTCATCTCCAGATGAAAAGTCAGCTGCAGCGCTCACCAGCTCAGCTGCATGTGCATAAGCTCTAGTAACCGCCGATCTCGGATAGAAACCTCTGCCCTCAAATATCCTCGCATTTCTATCCAACCAGATGCGATATGCCACATAAGCCCATACTACTCCCCTGTCTGCCGTGTCGAATCTCCGAGCTAAGTCCCTCACCTGACTCAAAAAGGCCTCAGTAGAGATGAAAGACTATCGGCGGGTCGCTACGAGGCCCCACACCTGATGCGCCCGCGGGCATGTAAATAGAACGTGACCGGTGGTCTTCTCCTCCCCTGGGCATCCCTCGCAGTCAGCTGGTATCGGGACCCCCCTCCTTGCCAAGATCCCTCTGGTAGGTAGAATGCCCCATGCCACCCGCCACAAAAATAGAGCAACACGTGGGTGCACACGTAACCACCAAATCCAGCGACCCTCCAGCCGGCGTGCAGACCCTGTGTCCACTATCACTTAGAGGTCACTGACTATAGCTCTCGCCCTCCCAGTCGAGCTCCATACCCTCCTATCTGCCGTCCCCTCAAGAGGTATAGGTGTGGCCACTACCCTCTCAGCTAGGTCGTCACCGAAAAGCAGATGAATCCGGTCAACATCCCATCTGGGCTCCTCGGAAACTAGAAGATCGCTCACTCTGCTCCCGGCTGTTGCTCCCGGATAGAACATGTCCAAAAGATTTTTGAACTGACTATCTGAGTCTGTATCTGGATTTAATCGGACCAAATACAATTCGATTTTTTTCAAGAATCAAGATGCATAGTGATGGGGGACAAAATGGATCGTCCTGCTCACTACAATAGCGCCACCCAATTTCAGCCAAATAAATCCCAGCATCGGTTGAGCCAGGGCTCGGCCCCGCTAAGAGTCAATCCGAGCTTGAACTTTGTCGAGGGCTCAGCCAACCTTAGACAAGTCTCTCTGCTGCTACAACCTACGTCAACCTTTTCTGATGCTCATAGCAAGACGCCCCTTATGGGACAAAGCTGTAAGGGGAAATTGTAGCGCTTACGCCGGCGGACCGAACCAACGCCCGGCAACTTGCTCCAGAGCCCACCCCCTGCAGCGCTTACGTCGGTGGACCAAACCCCTCAAGTCCAGCCAAAGCAGTTTGACCAACTCGCACAGCAAATCCAAACACTTACTGCGGCTGTCCTAGACCAATTGGTAGGAGCTTCATCTGTCACTGAGCTCGACTAGAAAGTCGAAGAATTGGAGCGACAAGTTCAGACGCTCCGGAATCAAGTCGCGGACGAGGAGCGCAGTCGATCAAGGAGAAGATCCCCACGGTGTAGGAGAGCCTAGAAGCCTTTGTTTCTTCAATTTGTCTATTCAGTCTTCTCCTATATGGCCAAGTTTGAGGTACCACAAATACTTTAGATTTACTCATCTCTAGATCTTTTGGATCCTATGGTACTCACTGTTTGCTCAGATACATTCACAGATATATTTAAATGTAAGTGATAGAGATTGTCAATCATAAAATCACGTGCAACTATTTTATTTCTCAAATAAACGGAACAGTAGTCTTTATTGAAATTGAATTCAAAATTTTACTATGCTAAACAAGATACAGAAATCAAATTTCTGCTAACAGCAGGTACAAAATAACAGTTCCTAAGTATTAAACTAAATCCAGACGGTAATCGTAGAGAATAGGTGCCCACAACAACGGCAACAACTCTTGCTCCATTGCCAACCCGAAGGATTATCGCACCTTCCGTGAGCCTTCAACTTTTCTTTAGACCCTGCATAGTAGTGCACAAGTGAGCACTAGAGCCAGAATTTATAATCCAATTGGAAGTAGAAGAAACCGTTAGATTAGTTTCAATAATGAATATATTTGACATACCTTCAGAAGGTGTGTCACCCTTCTTGCTCTTTATATTCCCCATGTAGATAGGACAATTCCTCTTCCAATGCCCGTCCTCGTTGCAATGGAAACACTTTCCCTTTTCATCGACCTTTTTCTTTGGAGCATCCTTTCTTGGCTTCTTCTCGGACTTTTGCTTCTTTGCAGACTTCTTTTTCTTCCAGGTAGATTCTCTTGGAAGTAGAAGTCAACTCGATAGCGAGAACTGTGCCCCTTGAACTCTTCAAGGCTCCTTCTGTAGTTACCAACATATTTAACAATTCCATCTTGGTGCATTCAATCTTATTCATATAGTAATTTACTATAAACTGCCCATATGAAGCAGGAAGGGATTGCATGATCAAATTCATTTGCAATTCCTTGTGCATGGTCATGCCGAGCTTCTCAGTCTCCTCCAAGTCTTTTATCATGGTCAGACCATAATTACGGACAGACTGCCCATCGTGCATCTTGGCCTTGAAGAGCCTCTTGAACACTTTAAACCGAGCTGTGCGACTCTGATCACCATACAACTCTTGCAGGTGATTCCATATGTTCTCATGCTGGCATTGTAGTTCATTAAACATAAATGCCAATATGTAGCACCTAACTTTATTGTCATCATCCGTCCACTTAGCATGCATCTCATGCTGTTCAGCATTCGGATGGGCTGGTAACACAAGGGTGTCATGGTCCAGTACATACCCTAATTTCTCACAACTTAACATAATTTTCAAGTTGCTAAGCCAATCTTCATAATTGGGTATGGTTAATCGGTTGTTCTCAAGGATATGGGTCAAGGAATTAGAGGCTGACATTTTATTTGATATGGTAAAGATTCTAATTAAAATTTTGTACTTGAATTTCTATTTATTTTAGAAACTTTTAAAACAAATACCTCCCACTATTTTCTCGAATCTCCTACACTCCTCCGGTAGAAAAACGGAAACCTGCAACAATAGATTTCAAGTGAGGTGCTACAATCCCACCAATCTATATGCCACCTCACCTAATAGTTATTGGTGACACATAAACGATGAGTGTACAACTCTTTGTACAATGCTTCTCAAGCAAGTTATAGCTAACTTGGTCTTTAAGTCATAAGGACCTCACCTAACAGTTATTGGTTCTATTCCTTGGTTAAGTCAGACCCACCATATTTTTCGCAGAAGTAAAGTCGTCATTGGGCCCTTACCTAATAGTTATTAGCGCCCAACCCTACCTTTACCCCCACAACATATCTCATGACAATAAAGAGGTCCAACCCTCCGATGCAACTTGCCTACTGTATTCAGCCGAGACAAATTAACACTAGAAAGACCTTAGCAACTTTTCTATGGTGAAAGACCTCTAGACTTAATATTAAGTTCTTAGACTAGTGATTTCAACATTAAGCCATCCATAAAAGATAATTAATCCAATTGGGCAGGTAAGTAGGTGGGAGGCTCTCCGTGCGAGCACGGTCCTAATTAAGTAACCACTTTTAATACTTTTGTAGACACCAATTGATCAATTAATCAATGATGGGTTAGTTCATAATATCTTTCACTATGATTGAAAGAGGAGATTTAATTTCATTTAGGTCTCAATTAGGGTTTACATCTTATGTAAATGACAAATTGTTTGGCCCTTGTAAATGACATATTTGTTTAGGTTTACATCTTATGTAATTGACCTAACCTATTAAGGTTTTTATTCACATCTCATGTAAAAATTGCTTAGCATGTATATACATCTCATGCATATATCAATTTATTTTTAGGCATAGGCATAAACAAAAATATCCTTTTATGATCATGAATCCATGATTGGGTCATACGTCATGCATCTCATGCACATAATTCAGATTTGAAAATTTTAATTAAATATGCTATCAACTGAAACTTTGATCATGCTGAAAGAAACCCTTGCGGGCTGCATGCGTGATTTTCAAAATTTTTTAGAAATCAGCGGAAGCAATTAAAAATTAAACTCTTTAACTTTTATGTATGCATGAGATCTGATCTCTACCATAAAAATAAATACCAAGATTTAAATGTTTATATAAAGCATGAAACTATGATTGTATGTCTAACTTACAATCCTGAAATTTCAGCAATCCTGAAATTTCAGCAACCATGTTTAAGATATAATCTTAATTTGTTATAAGATCAAATCTCATACCTGATTCGCTGGAGGTCTTTGATGACTTCTTGATCATGCTCTGCAGCTGTACACGCATGCGGCCTCTATGGATCGTCCACGCAAAGCTTCAAGAAGATCGACGACTGCAAGAGTGCTAGCTCGCGCAGAGGTACTACAATGGCCGAACCTTTTCCTTTGAAAGCACTCAACCTTTGATTTTTCTTCAAAAGAATGAAGGATAGAGATGAAGGAGAGGAAGGAGAAGAGGAGGACGATCCGATCTTACAATTTTCAAAATCCTTTTGAAAACCCCAAAAGCATATCATGAACCCTAGGCGTGGAGGTCCTTTTATAGCCTTGGACCCCCCACGCCACACCTTTATTTTTGCCAACTTATTTGGCTGATAAAATCCCCAAAAATTCTGAAAAATACCACAACTAAGAGGAGAATAATCCTTCTTAATTTCGTGGAATACTCGTTCTCTAAGAAGGATTAGCAAGGGAATAAGGATGAGGTGTCAATTTTCTCCAAGAGATAAAGCTAGACTCCTAAAATTTAGGGATTCTTCTCCTTATCTAATTCTGAATTTTTGGACTTATAATTCTTATCAAATAAGAACTTCTAATTGACTTGGGTCAAGCCCAATCCAATTAGTCAAGTCCCATCAATTGGGTCAAGCTCAATCTACTTGGGTCGAACCCAATCCAATTAGGTCAAATCCTGATGTAGCCCAAATTGAATCCTATTCAATTTGGTTCAACCTAAGCCTAATTACTCAATCAAATTGAGTTCATTAACAATCTAATTGCTAATTAATCCTCTAATAATTCAATAATTATTTTACTGCAACTTTTACTTAGGATAATTTGTCAATCGAATTGACCAAATTACCCCTGAATGATTCTTAATCATCAATCAGCC
>JAOXJJ010000544.1:0-12766 GCA_025769935.1 Phoenix roebelenii
TCTTGACCCAATTTAATTAAGAATTAAATTGTGGGTCATTTGGAATTTGGTTCTGTCTATGTTCAGCTAGCACTAAACATGAGGTACATGCTAAATTTCATGGATGAACAACTAATTAAGTATGTATTTTGGGTCAATCAAGTTTCAATTAATGTAATTGAACATGATCAGGACTCAATTGTTGAGATTGTATTTGATTGGGTCTCAATTAGTGTAATTGGGATCGATCACCATTTAATTGGGATTTAATTTCATATTTGTTCTGATCTAAGTCAGACTTGGATCGAGCCGAAACTGGACCCAATTGAATCTCCCATGAGTCGAACTCATGTAGAATTTTTTCGGGTCAAAAGTCATTCAAATGGGCTGTCAATTTGGTTTAGAACCAAATAGGCTTGCTTTATTACAAAATGGGCTAACCCATTTCCTATTTGGCTAATCCCCATTTCCTATTTAAATGGTTGACGGCTGACCTGTTTTAAACTCCTATGGACCCATGGACCCTTAAGCTCATGGACCCTTAAGAGTTGCTTGTAAGCCACGATGGAAAAGAAATGCCTGGGAGCAAAATAGAGTATTCTCCGTCATTGGTTCAAAGCCACGCCGCACCACCGTCTGGCCTCCGGCCGCTCTGCCGTCTAGACCGAAATGTCCGATTTTGAACCGGCTACATTCCGGTTAAATTTGATTTTTGAAATCCGACTGCTATCGGATGAATTGGATGATTTTCTCCGTGTTTGTTTTTGAAACAAAATGTTACGAATCTTACATTTAAATCGATAATAGCAGCTCATAACTCCTCTTAAATCCTCTCACCAACGTTTTCCTCTTGAAACAGAGAACGAATCAGAGAGGAAAAATTAGAGTGAATTTGTATGTGAAATCTTTGGTAGAAACTTCACAGACAGAGGCTTCAGTGGGAGTTTTTTCTAAAGGAGAAGAGGAAGAGAGAATAAGTGGTCCTTCTCTCTCAATCTTCTCTCCAGTGGCAAGCATCCAGATCCGGTTTTCTGGTCTCCTCTCTTCTCCTCTGCGATCGGTCCAGAATCGAAGCTCTCAGGTTGGAAACGAGAGAGAAGGAAGAAGAAGAAGGAGAAGAAAAGAAAAGTGTTTTCTTCTAGGGTTCTTTTTGCAAAATACAGATATCGTCCAACCTTCCTGCGAAGCTCGATGTGCACACGAAGTAGAGGGCCTGCAGATCCAGGCCTCGCGAAGCAACGTTCAAAGATCTAGATCCGGTCTACCTCGACCATCTTCCGCTGCGGGATTGAGGTATGGTTTACATATTAGTATGTTTAAGATTTATAATTGTTAAAAAAAATAAAAAAATTTAAAACTAATTTTTATGCATGTCGTCTGATTTTATCGGACAACTCGGAAATTTTTTTTCTTCAACTTGTACCCACAATCTCCACCTTGGTGCTCCAAAGCCTCTGCAAGCTCCACCTGGTTCGTCAACCCCATCAACCCCACACAAGAGAGAAAACTATCCCGTGGAAGAATCGTCGTAAGTGCATCCGACTGGTTTTTCTTCGTATGAACTTTCACCAGCATCACTTCACCATCCTCCACTAACTCACTGATCCGTGGTACCTCACATCTATATGCTTTGTTTGAGCATGATACACCGGATTCTGAACCAATTGCAGAGCACTCTGACTGTCGTTGTGCAGTACCACTGTACTCTGCTTCACCCCAAACTTCTGAATGAGTCTCTTTAACCAAAGAGCCTCCTTAGCAGCCTCTGTGATCCCTATGTACTCGGCCTCTGTGGTGGACAAGGTCGTGATAGGTTGAAGGGTCGATCTCCACAAAACTGGTCCACTAAACATGCTGAACATATAACCTATAGTAGACCTCCTTGCATCCAGATCATCTGCAAAATTTGCATCCACAAACCCTTCCAATAGACCAGAAAACTCTCTTAAGGCATTAGAGTTCCTTCCATGTCCATCTTGCTGCTCAAAAGTCAGACCAAGCTTCCAAGTTCCTTGTAGATACCTCAAAATCCACTTCAGTGCCTGCCAGTGCTTCTTTCCTAGGTTTGCATGTACTTGCTCACCTGGCTCACTGCATGTGCTATGTATGGCCTACAACACACCATAGCATACATCACACTACCCACGACACTAGCATATGGAACTCTATCCATGTACTCTTTCTCTTCATCTATCTGGGGGCACTACAACTTCGAAAGAGACATATGGCTTGCAAACGGTGTTCCAACCGGTTTGGATTTATCCATCCCAAACCTCATCAAGATCTTCTGAATGTATCCTCCCAATGACAAATGGAGGACACCCTTGCTTCTATCTCTGCAAATCTCTATTCCAAGAATTTTCTTGGAAGGATCCAAATGCTTCATCTCAAATTCTTCAGACAATGCAGATTCAGCTCATTCACTGCATTGATACTCCTGCTGGCAATGAGCATATCATCCACATATAGAAGCAAATATAAAGCATTCTCCTCATTTATATCCTTCATTTAGATACAATTATCATGCTCACATCTGGAAAATCCAAGGCTAAGAACAAAGGTATCAAACCTCTTATACCACTGTCAGGATGACTGCTTCAAACCGTAGAGAGATCTCTTCAGTAGACACATCTTTTCTTCCAACCCCGACTGCCTGTAATCAGCTGGTTGCTGCATGTATATCGTCTCCTCTAGGCTCCCATGTAAGAACGCTGTCTTCACATCCATCTGCTCCAATTCCATATCATACTGTGCTACCAAAGACAACAACACCCGAATTGAAGTATGCCGCACTACCGAAGAGAATACCTCTGTATAGTCTACTCCCTCTCTCTGTGAATACCCCTTAGCTACTAGCCTTGCCTTGTACCTAACTCCACCTTACTCTGAAGGCACCTCTTTCTTTGTGAAAACCCATTTAGAACCAATAGCCCGAGCACCTTCCGGTAGATCCACAAGCTACCATGTCCTGTACTTCTCAAGAGACTGCATCTCTTCCATCATGGCTTGAATCTATGATTCCCTTTCTGAGCTCTCCATGGCCTCTTCAAATGTCTCTGGATCTCCATTTGCAGTGATAAGAGCATAGGAGATGGTCTCATCAATGCCATACCTGATAAGCTTAAAGATGATACATTTTTGCCTGTGCGGTGCAACTCCCTTGATATGGTCCCTCAAACCAGAACTCTGTGGCTCTACCTGCACCTCTTCCTGGACCGATGGCCCTCCTAGCTGGTCCTCCACATGTGTGGGAACATGCCTGCTGAATTCCATCTCAAAAGAAACATGTTTTGAGGTAGAATTTGAAAGAATATCACCTGCTAGTGAGTGCTGTCCACTGCTGCCCTGTCCAGCCTTCTGCGCTTCATCTGTTACTCTCGGCCTCTTCAGGATGCTCTCCTCATCAAAGATCACATTTCTACTGATGGTGGACTTCTGTGAATGAGTATCCCACAGTAAATAACCCTTGACCCCTTGTGGATATCCGGTAAAGACCATCTTCTGCAATTTCGGATCAAGTTTGCTTCTTTCGGTTGCCTCCACTAATGCATAGGCCGGGCAACCAAATACCTTTTGGTGGCCAAGCTCCACTTTCTTCCCACTCCAGATTCCTATGGAATGCCTCCATCAAGCTTTCTATTGGGGGACCTGTTAACAAGAAAATAAGAGAAAGTTATCGCATCATCCCAAAAAGTTTTGGAAAGTGATGTCTGCAGCCTCAAACTCCTAGCCTTCTCTATCAATGTACGGTTCATCCTCTCAGCCACACCATTCTGTTGGGGAGTCATCCTCACTGTAAAATAGCGTTTGATTCCATGCTCCTCACGATACCTTTTGAACTCTAAGATTGTGTACTCCCCGCCATTGTCAGACCTCAAGCACCTCACTAGCTGCCCCGTTTTCTTTTTAACTTCAGCTCTCCAGAATTTAAACCGGGCAAACACCTCTGATTTTTCCCTATTCAGATAGACCCATACCTTCCTAGAGAAGTCATCAATGAAGGTCAAAAAATATCTTGCGCCACCTCTAGCTAAAATAGGCGTCAGTCCCCAAACATCCGAGGGAACTAGCTGGAAAACGCCTTCACTCCGCTTGAAATTGTTGGCAAACTTTATCCTATGTAGTTTGCCATAAATGCAAGGCTCACATATGTCATTCCCTTCCTTTTCAACTATTAAAATTAGACCTCTCTTACCGAGTTTCGTGAGCCCCCTGTCGCTCATGTGCCCTATCCGATAGTGCCATAGTTTGTAGACCAACCGCTTCTTCTGTGCTGCCGCCAACACCTCTGCACCATCTATCACCACTGTGCCTTCCATCTCATAGAAATTATTGGCCATCCTTCTTCCCTTCGTCACCACCAAGGCCCCCTTGGTGATCCTCAAACAGCCGCTGTCCGGTTGGCTACCAAAAGCATACCCATGCTTCTCCAGATAACCCAATAAAATCAGATTCTTCTTCAACTCCGGGACATGCTTGACATTGGTCAATGTTCTGATGACTCCATCATACATCCTCACCTTAATAATGCCTACCCCAGCAATCTTTCAAGGATGATCATCACCTAGACTCACACTCCCTCCATCAATTTTCTTATAGGTATTGAACCACTTTCGATGTGAAGTGTAGTGATGCGAACATGCTGAATCCAATGTCCACCGATTGTCTTCCTTACTGTGACCATCTGAAACAACCAGGATATCATCTCCACTGTCTTCAGATGTTAGAGCACCACCATGACTGGCCGAACCACCCTTGGAAGAGTTCTTTTCCTTCTCAGATTTCAGCAAAGGACAATTCTCCTTATGTGACCAATCAGATGATACTTGTAGGACTTCCAAGCCTTCTGCTTGCCCCGAGACTTAGATTCGCCCTTGGACTTCTCTCTAACCCTTTTCCGAGGCCTTTCTTGCCTCTCATTAACAGTAAGAACCTCTGAGTTAGAACTTCTTTTGCAAATCTTCTCTTTTTGCTCATTAGATCGCAGAACACCAATCACCTCTTCATAATTTAGCGTGTCTTTCCCGTACACCAGGGTAGTGATCAACCCATCATATGATCCTGGGAGAGAACATAGCAGTAGAAGGGTCCTATCTTCTTCCTCAATCTTCACATCAAGGCTCACGACCTCCGAACAAACTTG
This sequence comes from Phoenix roebelenii, assembly GCA_025769935.1. NCBI lineage: Eukaryota > Viridiplantae > Streptophyta > Magnoliopsida > Arecales > Arecaceae > Phoenix > Phoenix roebelenii. The sequence continues at coordinate 5,123 of JAOXJJ010000544.1, forward strand.
ATTGAACTCCTGAATATGAGAAATCAGATCTCCTCCCTCTGGCATCTGCAGACTATACAACTGTTTCTTCAACTACAGTTTATTAGTCATACTCTTTCCCATATAGGTGTTCTTTAACCTCTCCCATTGCCCTCTGGCCGTTGTCTCTGAGCAAATCTCAGGTAGTACCTGATCAGCCAAGAACATACGAATCGTGAAAGCAATCTCTTCTAATTCCTCCCAGTCTTCCAAACCGATCCTTTCCGGTCTTTCCCTAACCAAGACCTTATAGATCCGTTGTTGCACCAGCAAATCCTTCACCCTTTGCTGCCATAGGGTGAAATTTCCCTTGCCATCGAACTTCTCAAAATCTGCTTTGAGATTTTTCGAAGCCATAACACCAAACAGAGATTTAATGAACATAGAAAATTCTGTTTTGAAGGCTTATCACAGATTTTGATTTTTCTCCACCGAATCAGCAACCAATGGCTCTGATACCAACTATGGAAGACCTTACGGATTTGATCCTAATCTTAAGAAGATGAACCGCCTCAAACCACAGCACCTAGAGACTTCCTTTTGCTATTAGAGGCGTGGATCACTGGTTCTTTGATGGTGGAGGAGAACAAGAGCCGAGCGGAAATAGGCTCTTCTTCCTTATGGCCTAGGGTTCTTAGGGACGGCGGCTTACATGCATGAGAGGAAGAGAAGAGAAGAGAATAGGGTTTTCAGGGAGAAAGGAGTATCATCTGATTTCATTCCCTACGTACACAAAATATGTGAGTGTATATATACATGGTTAATCATGACCCAAATCCAAAAACTCCCCTAGGCTAAACCACATGAGAAAGCACTCAACCCAAGCCCATATACACCCATGACTTGCATGCTCTCTCTCCCTTTGAGCCTCAACCTAGCCCAATAATGGTTTGCCCCCTTAAGACCCAAATACTTGAGTCTCAAGGGTAGAAGACCAAATCCCGTCTCTACCTAAATCTGAAACAAACCAAGGGTCGACTCTTTAACAACATGAGTCGACCCTTTCTCTTCAGGAGTCGACTCTTTAATAGCATCAGTCGACCCTTGCTCTTCAGGAGTCGACTCTTTAACAGCATGAGCCGACCCTTGCTCTTCAGGAGTCGACTCATTAACAGCATGAGTCGATCTTTACACTGTTTCCATTGTAGTTTCTTGCATTCCTTACTTTGGATGCGCCACACTTGTACCCACACTTTAGGTGCCGAGGTCAGACATAAGGTCTGCTTCGGACCTTTATGCGAAAATCAAGATCGGGACCCCATTTAACTTTTGCACTACAGTTTGCTAGGGTATCTTTTAGGTTGAAGGTCGTCGTGAGTTTTGATGCCTTTTGGCCTTGTAAATTTTTTTAGGCTTTAACTTGGGCGCTTGAACTAAGGTCATGGTGCCTCCAAATTTTTTCTGAGGTTGAGGGAGCTTCTTCAACTCACGGTTGACGCAGGAGAGCGCCCTGAGCTTGGGTCGGGACATCATTGTACCTACGATCGAGGGAGCCTCTTCGGCTCACGGTCGATGCAGTAGGGCGCCCCAAGATTAGACCGAGGCATTATTATACCTGCAGTCGAGGGAGCCTCTTCGGCTTGTAGTTGACACTGCAGGGCATTCTGAAGCTCGGACCGGGGCATCATTATACCTGCGGTCGAGGGAGCCTCTTGGGCTCGCGGTCAACTCCGCAGTACGCTCTGGAGCTTAGATCGGAACATCATTATACCTACGGTCGAGGAAGCTTTTGGGCTCGCGGTCAACTCTGCTAGGTGCCCCGGAGCTCGGACCGGGACATCATTGTACCTATGGTCAAGGAAACCTCTTGGGCTTGCGTTCGACATTGCAGGGCGTCTCGAGCTCAGGCTTGGGATGTCATTGTACCTGCGGTCGAGGGAGCCTCTTGGGCTCGCCAACTCTGCAGGATGCCCGAAGCTCGGCCCGAGATGTCATTGTACCTGCAGTCGAGGGAGCCTCTTAGGCTCACGGTCGACACTGTAGGACTCCCCAAGCTCGAGCCCGAGACATCATTGTACCTGCGGTCGAGGGAGCCTCTTCAGCTCGCGGTCGACACTACAGGGTGCTTCGAGCTCAGGATCGGGGTGTCATTAGCGTGGCATTGGCAGCAAAGCGCAAGGCCTGCTTCGTTGCCCCTCGATGTCGCTCTTCGGAGCTTAATGTCGAAGCATCTGAGTCTGTCGCCCAACTTCCCGACTTTTCTGTCGAGCTCGACGACAGGCGGGGCTCCTATTGCAACTCAGCATGGGGCGGACCCCGCCTCCGACAGTTGTTCCCATGCTCGGGGCATCAGGCTTGGGCATAGGCACTCAGAGTGATGGTTGTGTAATAAACCCTTCCGGCTTAGGGACCAAGCCCGGTGGGAGCTTCGGTAGTAGCAACGCTCCCTTTCATCGGCCATCAGGCGCTACCTGGCAGGGGAGTGACGTCGCTAGCCCCGGCCGAAGGACTCGCGCTCGCGAAGAAGGGGTGCTGACTGGGCTCCTACCTACTGCATGCCTTAAACAGCCGCAGTGAGTGTTTGAACTTGTTGGATGAGCAGGTTGAACTGCTCTAGCAGGACCTGAAGAATTTGGTCTTCTGGTACCGCAGGGGGTGGGCTTTGGAGCGAGTTGCCGGAAGTTAGTGCCCAGTGTCTTGATGCGTTAGAAATTTCTTAACTCCTCAACCTCAAGATCACGACTCGGTCCCTTTCTCTAGCGCCAAATGTAGTGGTTGAAAAATGGCCTAAGGGTGACCATGTCGGAGGAAGCCGAGAAGATGCCGGCCGGGACGGAGAAAGCGAGCCACCTCCTGCGCTCTGGTGCACCTGCTCAAAGGCTTTGGTCGGGGATTCCGGTGAAGGCCCTCCGAAGGCTAAGTTAGCCGAGCTTTTTGAGAGGTTTCTAATAGCTTAGAATAGCTTGAAATAACTTGAAGAAGCTTTAGAAAGCTTATAAAAACTTATAAAAGCTTACTGAGGGCCTTTCCTGTCCCCTATATATAGGGTGAGGGTGTCGGCCGTTACCTAAAGTCTCGGGCCGGTTTGTGATTAGCTGGCCATTAGCTGGAGGCGGCGTGAATCACAGAGGTCAATCCCGCGGGCAGAGGATGCAGAAAATATTTTTTCAGATTTGTTTTGAGGACCCGTCACGTCATAAGCGAAAGTCCTCACGATATGGCGTTGGCAGGTGTGGCAGGATATGGTTTCTGGCAGCAAGGCATGGTCCTTGGTTGGCATGTTTGGCTGCAGGTGCGGGCGTGGGCATGCACGCGGGTGCAGCTGCGGACGAGGTCAGGCAAGCTTGAAGGCCACGTCATGTGCTTGGCGAGGTCATCTCGACCTTGTGCCGAGGTCAGCTCGAGCGTTATTGTACCTACGATCGAGGGAGCCTCTTGGGCTCGCGGTCGAGATTGCAGGGCACCCTGGAGCTCGGATCGGGACATCATTATACATGTGGTCGAAGGAGCCTCTTAGGCTTGCGGTCGACTCTGCAGAGCGCCCCGGAGTTCGGACCGGAGCATTATTGTACCTGCAGTCGCGGGAGCTTCTTGGGCTCGCGGTCGACATTGTAGGATGCCTCGAGCTCGGGTCGGGGCGTCATTGGCGTGACGTTGGCACCGTTCGCATCTTCTGACGAAATCCGCCTTGTGCCGAGGTTGGCTCGGCCTTCAGCGAGGTCCGAGGTAGGTCTGGCTCTTAGCGGGACCGAGATCTGGCTCTTAGCGGGACCGAGATCTGGCCTACTGGGCTCTGAGGTCTGCTCGCTCGGAATTGGGTGGCTCCACGTCTGGAGTAGGACGATCCATTTTGCCTTCCATCAGGCTACATTGGTGGGCCGCAGAACGCGACGCTGCCACGGATACGAGCTACTAGAGGTGTTGTTTGTTAAGCTTGTCGGCCTTTGTTAATACGTGCTGATTGTTCTTTTCGGTTGGCGGTTTCTTAGCTGATCGATTTTTTGATTGAGGTTGAAATAGCTCACTTCAGTTGGTCGGTTAGAATCGAGATTATTTTTTTAATTTATATTTGAGATAAAAAAATAAGTCAGATTCAAAATCGGGATATTTAATATTGTTTTAAACATATATTGTACCTCATGTCAACTGAAGCTTTTTAAGTCACCAATCAACATTTTTTTTTTCAATGAATTCCTGCGGCTGGAAACTTCCAATATATTCTGACGTGTTCCATCCCCTCACCTTTAAAAAAGAAAGGAGGTGCGTCAGATAAATGGAAGGTGGCATAAATTATATTATCTATGAGAGCAAAGATCTTTAAATGTTCTCAAAATTTTTCGATGCACTACCAAGTTCTTGTCAAGCTTTCCAATGGCCATGCCTTCCCATTTCCGGTTCCCAAAGCGGTGACTGCGTTTCGCGTAAGTAGACTTTTTAAATGATGGATGTTTTCTGAGCAATTTTAAATTTTTGATATTAAACCGTGCTTTGGTTCGGATCGAAGAAAGGACTGTACGGCCGCTAAGAAGGTGCAGATATTCCAAGAAAATAGCAAAACGACGACATGGTCGGTCCCAAAAGCTGAACCTGTCTCCATGTCACATATCGCACTAAGATATTATTCTACTTCGTCCTCTCTTCTTGAAACGAAAACCCAGAAAAAAACTATTAAGAACTCAACAGTGGCACGGAGATAATCCAAATAGGAAAACTAAATCTATAAAATTTAAAATAATTTTTTTAATTAAAAATAAAATAATAGAGAAAATATGAAATACCTCGATGCAAGCCAATCTTTTTAGCGTAAGATGTAAATCGAGATAAACGGCTTTAGCTCCTCCCCCAACCGAAAAGAACCACCAGCATGCATCGATAAAAAAATGAGAGCCTTAACAACCGACTACCTTGGCAGTTTGCAATCATGGTAGCCCCACATCCTTCGCCAGACCTATACCGCACTTTGTCCATACGGACTGACCTCCATGTTGTATCGGTACCACCAACTACTCTTGGTATCATTGCACGTCATATCGGCTTAGATAAAGACAAGACTGATTCTTCTATATAAAAAGGCAACTAAGAGAATTTGAGGTACACGTATAAAAAACACTCATTATCACTCATAGAGACCACCCTCTGCCGAGATCTCTTCCTTCTACATTATTGCCTCATTATTCTAACTTAGGCATTGCAGAGCTCCCGCTGGAAACTCTACGGCGAGTGGACTTCTTGTAGGCCACCCAGCGGAGGAGATTAGTGCCCAACGCCTCAACCAGCCTACTCAACTCGTTTTCAGCCGACCTTAAGATCGTCCGAGTTGCACTCCCATTTCAGCCAGATTCGGCAGTAACATAAAGTATCAAAAATCTACACATACCTTTAAATTTTATTTTATTTAATATTTTAATTCATTAACTTTTAATAGTACCCAAATGCCACATTAGAAATTTTTTAAAAATAACCAAAATAATGTTACATGACATAACAACCACTTAAAAATAAGAAAACGTATGTACGCTCTTTCGCACTAAAGGATAATTTTGACTTTTTATATACGGTAATCAGATTCACTAACGCTATTAGTTTACTTGAATGTAATTGTAGATTTTACAAATTATTAGATACAAATATAATAAATATAAATTTTATTTTTTATAATTTACTTAAAAATTTAATAGATCATTACAATAAAAAAACACATTCACCACTGTTCTGTTTTTATGATAACAGCAATGCTAGGACAGAATTAAGAATACGAGGACCTGTGAAACATTGGTATGGTGTTAATCTTGTGAGCTAACGCCATATATGCTACCAGACTGGCATTGCGAAAGTTCCATGCTGTTGCCATAACTCCTTTATGTGAGGTTCCTGAGCACAAATAATTTTGTAGTAAAAAGAAATATTAGATAATTTTCTTTTACTATTATTTTTCATTAAAAAAGTAAATATATTGTTTGCATGACATAAGGGTACAGATGAAATCCAAGGTGCTGTGGATGCTTGGGTCAGTTGGCATCGTATAATCTTTGTAATAAAAATTATTTAAGGAAAATTCTAGTACGGACACCATGCCAAGTCAACCGGTCACCACAGGATCCAGTCAGTTCAACGGATCCCAGCCGATTCAGCCAGCCTGATTTTATTTTGGATTGATTTATTTTAGTTAGATTTATTTTATGTTGATCAAGTTTATTTGCATATTGTCATTTGATTTTATTTACATATTATCATTTTAGAGCCTTTTTGAGATTATTTTATTTGTAGAAGTTTATTTGTTATTTTGTGACCCTATATATATGGGTCCACCTTCATGTTTAGGGTTTAATGAACGATGAATGAAAATTAGCCTCCTTTCTTCTCCTTCCTCCTCTCTTCTCTTCTTCTTCCCCCTCTTCTTCTCCTCTTCCTCTCTCTCTCCTTCCCTACCTCTGTCCTGCATCAGCTTTGGTATCAGAGCAGGTTGGTTTTATCCCTGCTGCTAAAGCCTCGATCTAGTTTCTGTTCTCCTCTCTCTCTCCTCTCATACAAAAAAAAAAAACAGAAAAGGGGGACCTTCACCGATTCACCACACACCCAGCTTCCTCCGTTTGTTCACAACTCCCGATCCCACCCCCTCTCAGCCGACTCACACCACTCATCCCTCTCATCAGGTTTTACGTGAAAACATAAAAAGAAAAGAGGGAGAAAACAACCTTTTCTTCTTTGCTCCTTTTCTCCTTCCCCTCTCATAGTCCCAAATCACCTCCTCTCCATTCCTCTCGCCTGTGGACTTCGACCCCATTGCAAGGGCCGCTGCTGAGGGTGTCGTCGCGCGCACCCAAACTTCCCGCATCCACCATCGGCCGCTTGCGTTGGGTCCGTAGACGAGACCGCCGCCGTGGAACTCTGTGGTCGGCCGCTGACTATTGCCGCAAGCCCCGAAGCCGCTGCCGCGACCTCCACCCCTGCCCGCAACCACCGCCAAGGAGATTGGCTTGTCCTCCCGAACCCATCGAGATGTTGAAGAAAAGATTAACGGGTAAGTCACAAAACCTGTTAACCCGAATCTGGTAGCCCGAATCCCCCCCAAAAAAAAGTAGCACGTGCCTTGCACGCAAAAAAAGGAAACCTTTACCTTTGTTCAATGTCCCGATCGGCCGCCACCTCTTCTTCCGCCACGCCGCCCACCCTTCGTGAATGCCGTCGCCACCGCCGCTTTCGCCATCACCACCTCTGCTCTCGTCCGCCGTCGCCACCCAAGCGCCACCACTCCACGCCGCCCTGCTGCCACATCGCCTTCGCCGTCGCCGAGCATCTCCTTCCCTACTGCCGACTACAGCACCGTGGCCACCTCCTTTCTTCGCTACCTCTTTGTCTTCCTCGAGCTATGTCCATCGTCATCTCCGCCGCCCGAGTTCCACCGCCTCAGTGGCTACCCGCTGCCCGAACCTCTTCTTCTTTCTGTCGAGCCCTCGTCCGAGCCGTCACCGTCAGAGTCCACCACCTAGTTCAGAGTTTTTGATACGCACTCGAGTCGACTCCAGTACACTACGAGTTGACTCCGCCGGAGAACAAAAAAAACAGACAGAAAGATGATTTTCAGACCCTGTCAGTGAGTCGACTCCATAAGTCCTCGAGTCGACTCCGATAGTTGCCGAGTCGACTCCCTACATTTCCGAGTCGACTCCTAAGGGTAACAGAAGA
>JAOXJJ010000544.1:18019-38531 GCA_025769935.1 Phoenix roebelenii
GATCATGAATTTTCTAGAGGGAATGTTGATACAACCTTGTTTTTGAAAAAGAAAAATAAAGATATGTTAATAGTGCATATTTATGTAGATGATATTATTTTTGGTGCTACTAATAATCATCTTTGCAAAAAGTTTGCTGAATTAATGCAGAGTGAATTTAAGATGAGCATGATGGAAGAGTTGAACTACTTTCTTGGACTTCAAATCAAACAATCTAAGGAAAGATTTTCATCAATCAAGCTAAGTACATCAAGAAAATGTTAAAAAAATTTGATATGGATGGAAACAAGTCAAATGGCACCCCCATGAGCTCATCATGCAAACCAAACAAAGATGAATCAGGTAAGTCAGTAGATCAAAAGCTGTATAAAGGTATGATCGGATCATTATTATATCTTACAGCAAGTAGACCTGATATCATGTTTAGTGTATGCATGTGTGCTAGATATCAATCTAATCCTAAGAAATCACACCTAATTGCAGTTAAAAAAAAAATTAAGTATCTAATAGGAACAAAAGATATAGGATTATGGTACTCTAAAAAATCAAGCATAGACTTAATAGGGTACACTGATTCTGACTTTGCTGGTTGTAAACTTGGTAGAAAAAGCAGCAGCAGGTTATGTCAATTCTTAGGAGAGAACTTAATCTCATGGTTTAGGAAGAAACAAAACTCGGTTGCACTATCTATGGCGGAGGCCGAAAATGTTGCTACCGGAAGTTGTTATGCTCAAATTTTGTAGATTAAGCAACAACTTGAAGATTATGACATTAAGCAAGATAAAATTTTCATAACTGTGATAATACAAGTACCATAAATCTAACTAAAAATCCAATTCAGCACTCAAGAACTAAACATATTGAGATAAGACATCACTTCGTAAGAGATCATGTGTTAAATGGTGATGTGATGCTTGAATCTGTTTGTACTGATGATCAACTTGCTGATATCTTCACAAAATCCTTGAGTGAAGATCGATTTTGTACTCTTAAAAGAGGGTTAGGAGTGATTGATATATTTCTTTGATTCTTTTCTCTCATTCATTGATTTTGATTATTAATTTACATTTGATATTGTATTCCACGTCTATGATCATCAAATCGTTCCTTAAGCTCTAAAGATTACCATATCTCTCTCTATTGGCATGGTGCTAATTGAGATTTTAGTTATGTGGCAGAGTTCAAGTCGACTCGGATGATTCTGAGAGTCGACTCGCGAATTTTCAGGAGTCGACTCGAGATTGGAAATCTATCTTTTAACCCTAAACGAAATAACTTTTCCCAAATCATTCTTTTCGGCCGCCACTATTCCAAAACTCTCGAGTCATCTCCCACGGTCGTCTCCGCCTCTTTCCTTCATTTTTCCTTCGATTTTCCTCCCATTTCACGTCTCTCCCTCCTTGGGTAGGTAGGGATGCCTAGGAAAGCCATTGTATCTCGCCGGAAGAAACCTCTCGTAGCGAGCGGCGCCGAGAGACGATCCAAGGCGAGGAATGAACCCGTGAGACTACCACCTCCGGTTCCCTCTTCGCCTCGGTCGGTTCCCTCGCGTTTGTGCACCGGGAGAGTTGTCTCAACCGGAAGGAAAGTCGATTTTGACTTCCTCTTCCATGAAGGGTTTACCTTAGGGCATCATCTTAGGGCTCAAGATTTAGATTACTTTTGTTTCCTTGATCTTCCCACATACCCTGGGTTAGTCCGAAAATTCTATGGCACCGTCACTCGGGGTGGCAGCGGTATTCAAGGGAGGGTAGCCAATGTCCCTATTTCCATCTCGGAGGACCTCATTGCACGAGTCCTCCACCTCTCTCGTGAGGGAATAGCTCCCACTCACTCCTCTAATAGATCTGAGGCCCTTACGGCCATTCTAGGGAGAGCACCCCAGTCCCCCATTGAGGAGGTCTTTGCAAATTAGCTCTCCACTGAGATACGCCTCCTACTTAGTATAATTTCTCGCACTCTCTTCCCAAAAACGGAAAGGTTTGACTTTATTTCTAAGAAAGACTTAGCTATCATGTTCAACATCCTACATGACGTCCCTCTCAACTTTCCTAGACTTATTTACAGTTATATGTCTGAACCCTTAGAAAAACCTAGACTGAGTCTTCCTTATGATATGCTCTTCATCTTGATCCTCAGGGAGTTAGAGGTTCCTATCCCCGAGGGGGAACCCTCTCGTTCACTTCGTTACACTGACTATATGAACGAAGGAACTCTCCACCGAATGGGTTTCCACAAGGTTGAGGGTACTTGGGTTAGAAAAAGTTCTTCTACCATACCATCTGACCCCACTGCTCCTCACTCTCCCACTTCTGAACATGAACCGGATACCTCTGCAGATCCCTCCACCTTCCCATCCACTGCTGGCCCTTCATCCACTACCCTTCATCCACTGTACCACCATCTCAGCAGCCCCTTAAGGTTAGACTTAGTGGTGAGCAGCTTAGAACTCTGAGGGATGATATATTGAGAGAACTAAGGAGTACAACAAGTACACCCTCCACTGATCTGCCCCCTCCACTGTAGCAGTTTCAGTGATGATTGCTGAAATCAATGAGGAATTATTCAGTCTGAGAAGTCTTATTCAGGGTCAATACATGAGATTTTCAGAAATTAAGGAAGACACGAATCAGATGCAAGATTCAATAAGATTAGAGCTACTAAGGCTAAATGAAGGAGCTGAAAGAGTAGCAAACACTGTTATCAATAAGCTTGACGCAAACATTGACAGCATAAACTAGCTGACCCAAACCCACAATAGGACTACTTCAGAAATTATTCAGCAACTGAAAAATATCTCTGAGGGAGTTCATTTGTTTATGGAGTGTCAGCGATGAAATTTGGGAGCTTCATCTTCTTCTAGACGTCCACCTCCCTAAACTTGTATTTTCTTGAAAATCATATGAAGTCCTTTTGGACTTTCAATCATTGTACTCAATTTTGTAATACTTACAATAAATTGAAAAGTCTTGTCTTTATCTAAGAATTTGTGTATTTGATGTTGTTTGTATGTTTTTTGTGTTTTGAGTACTATGTATTCAAGCTTACAGTGAATGCAAAGCATATCTTTTTGTCTCATCTTGTATATTTTGACTCTTTGATACTTCACCTTTTTGCTTCGATGACAAAAAGGGAAAGAACATATGATATATTGTAAATAAAGGGAATCACTAAACAAGAAAACTTTTAAGCAAAATGTGATTTGTTCTTAGTGGATTCGATACCTCGAAGTTCATTATTCCTCTGTTGGGGCTCCTTAAGGAGTAATCTCCAGAATCTATTTAAGGGATATTCGGAGATTAGTTGAATCATATTCAAGAACAAATCGTCAGATTTTTCCTTTTATAATTAAGAACTTAAGTTCAAGTTTACAACATTAAAAGAATATTCAGAAAACTTGAACAAAGTTCAAACAAAAATGAATGCACATACTGAAGAAGAGAATCTGAAATTCTAAGAAAGCAAATTCATTAGTAAGGGGAAGCTTTAATTTTTAGAGTTTACTGACTCATACCTTTCAATTTTGGATACACTAAATAACTAGACATTTGAATTCATTTCAAAACTTTACCTTGAATCATTTCTTGAATGAGTAATTCACTTTACAAATACTCAATGTTTTGTCATCATCAGAAAGGAAAAGATTGTGGAGTGATTGAGCATTCCCTAATTGATTTTGATGAGCTCAAAGCATTTGAATATGCCTTATGTTGTTCTAATGAATTCAATCTAGTATTTCAGGTAAATCCTTATGAATTTCTATCTAAGTGCCTTGAGCTTTGGTTCAAAGTATTTTGGTTAAATATTGAACTCTATTTGAACCAAAGTCTATATGACGAGTCGACTTCTGAACTTTATGAGTCAACTCCTGCACACTTGGAGTTTCTGGCACGAGCTCGAGTCGACTCGAGAACTCTTCGAGTCGACTCTGACTGAGAACTGATAGAAAGACAAAACGAAGAACTTTGGACCCTGTTAATGAGTCGACTCCAAAAGGTTGCGAGTCTACTCCGATGCTTGGCGAGTCGACTCCAGATGGTCCCGAGTCGACTCCATGGCAAAGCTGACAAAAAGACAGAATGTTAGTTTTTGAGATCCTGTTAGCAAACCGACTCGCGAAGACTTCAAGTCATCTCCCACATCAGCCGAGTCGACTCCCAATTTGTCCGAGTCGACTCCTAGAGGAAAGCAGTCTGAAAGACAAAAATTCAGTTTCGGAGACCCTGCAAACGAGTCGACTCCAAGTGTTTCAGAGTCGACCCCCAAGTTAGCCAAGTCGACTCCAACAAGGCCCGAGTCGATTCTGAGGTAGAATAGTTCAAAAGACAAAGAATCAATTTTCCGGTCTCTGAGAATGAGATGTCTTCCGAAGATCTTGAGTCGCCTCTCAAGTCAGCCGAGTCGACTCCAAGTAAACCCGAGTCGACTCGAGAAAGAAAAACAGAAAGTTGGGTTTTTGGAACCCTGAGAACAAGCCGACCCCTAAGTACCTGAGTCGTCTCCAGCTGTTGGCGAGTCGACTCCAGTTTGGTCCGAGTTGACCCCAAGACGAGGTATGCACTTTAATTCAAATCTGAAATAGTAGGGGAGTCGTCTCCAGTAAAGCGCGAGTCGACTCCAGTAACAGACGAGTCGACTCCAGATCATATGTGTCGACTCCGATCCCAACGAATACATTGTCAGATTGTGCAGACAGATCAGAACAGCTCCAAATCACTCTCTAACGGCTATTTTTTGAAGGAAATCACTTAAATAGCTAGAGTGAACAGTAGTAGACAACAAGAGAGTTATTCCATTTGAGCATTAAAGGTTTTCACCCACCAAGAGCTTCCGAAGAGTGAATCCAAGCAAAAGAAGGAAAAAGTGCATTCAACTCAAACCAAAAGGGATTCCTTCACATTCAAAGCTCTACTTACTATCTTACATCCTTCGGCTCATTCAAGAGGAGACTCAGAAATCGAGAAGCCCCCACTTTCTCATCTTAAATCTGTTTGAGGGCTTCTAACTCAATCTTGTTTATATTATTTCATATTTGCTTTGTAGAATCTTTCCTTGTGAACTTTAAACTCTTGCTTTTGTACTTGATTCAATCAGGGGATTAAATCAAGGGTTGTAAGATTTGTTGGTGAGCTAAAGATAAAACCAACAGTGTAAGGTTGTGGTTTGTGAACCGAAAAAACCAACTAGGTTTGATTGTGAACTCGGAAAAATAATTGAGTGGTTCTAGTCGGTGGGCCTGTCAAAACCGACCGAGTTCGTTGTGACCTCGTGAAAACAACAAGTTAGGTTATAAGCTTGCAAAACAACCGGCTGTAATCCTAGAGATTATAGTGAACACCCAAGTGCAGCTTGGGAAGTGGACGTAGGAGCAAGAGTTGGCTCCGAACTATTATAGACATTTCTGTATTTGTATTGGTTGTTGTCTCTTTCTCTCTCTTCACTCATTGCATCTAGTGATCTAATTAATTCACTTGCAATAGATTTAGTTAATCACTCACCTTGTTTTTAATTGATCAATATTTAATTAAAACCCAATTCATCTCCCCCCTTTTGGGTTGTCTCCTTAGGCAACAGACTTAGTAGTAAAGTACTACTTCGTTAAAGAACTCCCCTTGAACTTTTCTAAACTTGTGTATCTGTACATTAGAGAGGCTGCCACCAAACCTAAATCGAGTTTACCTTAGAGCATGGTTTTCATCTTGATCTTTAGGGAGTTTAGAGTCCCTATTCCCGAGGGGGAGCCCTCTTGTCTACTGCGTCACACCGACTTTGTAGGTGAGAAAACTCTCAAAAGGATGGGTTTCTTAAAAATAGAAGGCACTTGGGTTAAGAAGCCTACTCATGGAGAGGAGACCTCAGCCTCCAGAGCCTCACCCTCTTGTCCTCCTATCCAGGCTCCCACTACTTTACCTCCAGAGTCATCTTCTATACACTCTCCACTTGCACTAAGTGAGGATCAGTTGCAAAGTATTGCATCCTTCGTAGTTGATGAAATAGCCTCTCGAGGCTCATTAGGTGGAGCACCTTCCACAGACATCCTACCCTCCACTGCAGCTCTCACTCAGATGGTAGCTGACATGAGAGCAGAGCTGTTCAGTCTTAGGTGTCTTCTTCAAGGACAATATCGAAGATCCGTAGATATAGACGAGGATACAAAAACGCTGCAAGATTCTGTAAGAAGGGATCTAGACAAGCAAAATGAAAAAACTGAAATTTTTGCCAACCACCTACTTGAAGAACTTCACAAAATTAGTCAGAGGATAAATCAATTAAGCAAGACCTATCGAGAGACATCCTCTGAAATCATTCGGGATCTTTGTGACTTCAGCAATGGAGATCGGGAGCTCTTGGGGAGTCTGCTGGGACCCTCCTCATCAAGATCTACTGCTCCTTGATTTTATTTGAATTCTCATGTATAGATCCTCTAGCACTTTCACTGAAATTATACTGAACATTTTGTACTCACTCTTACATCACAAATGTAATCAACTTTTTGATGAAATGAAATGATTGCATTTCTCATTTTCTGCAAATTGTGTATATTCGTTTTACTTATGCTTGAATTGAATGAAAATTACTGCCCATATGGATGAATAACTAATCTTTTGCTGATGACAAAAAGGGGGAGAAGAATTAGTATAAGAATGTATTGATTGAGGGAGAGAAAAATAAATATAAAAGCATGAGAAAGCATGAGAAGAATTAGTATCAGAATGTACTGATTGAGGGAGAGAAAAATAAAAAAAAATAAAAGAATTATTGGAAAAGTGCCAAAAAGAAAAACAAGCAGAATTGAAGAACTGAAGCATTATAAAAACAAAGAAGAAAATAAGTATAATTAAATATATATACAATTCTAAATGAAAGGGGGAGCCTTAAGTTTACAAGTCAATTGTTCATACCTTTCATATCTTGAATAAACTAAATTCAGATATTATACTCTTTTTGATCAATTTGACTCAATACTTAGTATATGTTAATTCACTTGCATATACTCAATGTTTTATCATCATCAAAAAGTGAGAGATTGCTGAGTGATTGTTGATCTCCTATCTGATTTTGATGAGCCCAAAATACTTGAGTATATTTCATATTGTACTAATGAATTCAGATGAGTGTTTCAGGTAAATTATTTTTAAACTTATAAAAATGCCTTAGAAAATGGTTCAAGGAATTCAAGTTGAACTTTACTCATATTTTGGAACCATTAAAGTATTTACCTTGCACTCGAGTCGACTCTGGCACATGATTACCTTCTGGCACTTCCTTGAGCCGACTTCCAAATGAGGCGAGTTGACTCTTACAGTAAACATAGAGAGCAGTTTTTTTTTTTCAAGTGTAGAGCGCGAGTCGACTCCAACTGTTCACGAATCGACTCTTACAGAAAAAACAGAGAGGTGATTTTTAAGGCACAGTACTCGATTCGACTCCAAATCTTCGAGAGACAACTCTTACAAGAAAGTCAGAGAGCAAGTTTTCAAAGCACGGTGCTCGAGCCAACTCCAACTATTCACTAGCCGACTCCAACTATTCACAAGCCGACTCTTACAGAAAAAATAGAGAACGAATTTTCAAGCTACAGTGCATGAGTCGACTCCTAGAAGTTTTGAGTCATCTCCCGCAAATTGAAGCTGCAAAGTAATTTATTCGGCACAGTGACCGAGTCGACTCCAACTATTCACGAGTCGACTCCTACAAAAAAAGACCGAGAACAATTTTGCACAGACCAGAACGAGAGCCGACTCCAAAATTGCTCAAGCCGTCTCCTGGAGAATAGCTGGTAGTTTATATTTGAAAATGCCGTGGGCGAGCCGACTCTCGATTTCTTCGAGCCGACTCTTACAGGATCGACAAAGAGCCTATTTGTAAGAATCTGATTTTAAGTCGACTTCAGAGTTTCATGAGACATCTCTTGTTTCAGCCAAGCTGACTTCAAGACGGGCGAGTCGACTCCGATCCCAACGGATACTTTGTCAGGACGCGCAGTTTTGTCAAAACGACTCTTTTTTCCTCTCTAACGGCTAGTTTTCGAGGAGATAAGTTATAAAAGATGGTTCTAAGTATTAACCAAACAGAGAGAGAAGATCCATTGAGAGCATTCAAGTCAATCAACCACCAAAGAAGAGTTAGAGCCATTCAAAGCGAAAAAAGAGGAGTTATTGAATCCCAAGCGATTTTGGAGCACTCCTCACATTAAAGGCTCATTGAAGTGATCCTTAACTATAAGCGCATTCAAGATAGGATCCAGCAAAGGAGAAGCAAAGTCTTCTACCGGCAAAATCTGTTTGAAGGCTCCTTTCTTTACATTCTGCTTATATTGCTATATCTGCTTATCTAGAAGCTTGTAATCTTTAAACCTTATTTCTCTAATTATTTGTTACTTGATTCAATCAATAGATTAAATCAAAGGGTTAAGGTTTGTTAGTGAGCCCGTAAAACCAACGGGATTGTTTGTAAGCCCGAGAAAACAAACTAAGAGGTTTCAGTCGGTGAGCCAAGAAAAATCGATTAGGTTCGTTGTGATCCTGCGAAAACAAGTTGGATTGTGAGCTTGTAAAACAACTGGGCTGTAATCTTGAGATTACAGTAAACTCCCAAGACAAGCTTGGGGAGTGGACGTAGGAGTAAGAGTTGGCTCTGAACCACTATAAAAACCTTATGTTTGTGTTGTGATCTATCTTGTTTTACTTCTTCACTGCTTTCTTATAGATTACTCAATTACATTTGCTTAAAATCAAGAAAACTTTCATTAATCACATTAGATAAAATTTGAAGAATCCGGTTTTAATTAGAACCCAATTCACCCCTCCCCCCTCCCCTCTTGGGTTGTCTTCTGGGCAACAGTTGGAGAGATCTCATTGGATATAGGATTTGAAAGCAAGAAATGGGGATTATTTGTGTGCACATTTTTCTTTAAAATAAACCATACTAATAATTGTTATATGATAAATTTTTTTGCATAAATTAATTAATATTCTATATGTAGGTAAATTTGACAGAGCCAAGGAACTTCTAATGCTCCTTTTTCTATAAATATATATAAATGAAAAAAAAAAATCAAACAACTTATCCATTAGACTAAGGACCAATTAGAAGTCCCTCGCATTTTAGAAATTTTGATGTTGGTCATTATATTTATTGTGAATAAAGAAGATAAAGCATTTTATTGTTCATATTAGCATAGTTCTCTTAGATTGAATGCCTCACCGGTCTCAAAATGAAAAATTGATGTTGGTCAACTTCACTTGTTATAATCATAAATAAAAATTATTAGGTGCATTACCCTCTAAATTGTTGCACTCTTTTTTTGGGAAAATCATTTGATCTTTATCCTTAACCATCAAAATGAGTAAACTGTAGCTCGATGTGTAATTTGCTTGCTAGGTGAAACAATATATCATTTTCAAAAGACCAGTGAGGTATTCAATCTAAGAGAACTATGCCAATATAAACAATAAATGCTTTATCTTCTTTAGTCACAATACATATAATGAGTTTTACTTCATTACATTCTCGTAATATATGCTTCATGGCTCTATAATCTTTGCTGCTTGCTTTCAAATTTATGTTCTTCTACCATAAAAGTCACACATTATCTCCTTTTCCGGTCGATTAATATTTCCCTGATTTATACTAAGGGCCACTACTTTTTGTTATTTCACCTTCTTCCTATTTAAATAACATGACATTATACTTTCTTGCCATTTATATCAAACAGTGTACAACTTTCAATTAGGACCTTGAAGCAGCATACCTTTTAGGGAGCCTAATCTTGCTGGACTTTGCCAAACTAAGTGACAATTTCAACAAACAAAGGTAGCATGCCTTTGGTTCTCCAACTCCAAAACATGTAACATCTCCATACCAACAAAAGGAGAAAAAAAAATGTAGCACCTCAGCAATTCATCCACCTTCCATTCCTTTCACAAGAAGACCACAATTTTCACTTTGGATAAGACCCGAAGCCACACCTATTCACCGGTGCAGGTCGAAATGGGCAGTACACCAATGTCGATGAAAGGCTGTAAAGTGGCAGCAGATGCAGCGAGTATTTGAGGGATGTGGTTTCATACATGGGTAGTGTGGATTTGATAGAAAATAACCGTGCTTGAAGGAACCTACATTTCCTAAGAAACCTGACACATTGGAACCCTGTGCTTGTAACTATAGAGAACATAAACTTGTGGGGTAATATGATGCAAACATCAAACTCACCAGTTGAGACAGACCAAACATCTTTCACACATGATGTGAAATTACTTTCATTATCTGCCATTCTTTAGCATTGTTAGCTGTTCCACTGTTAATAAGACCTATAACAATGTGATGTTTGGTCATAAAATTTGCTGCAGGACTACAAGCTGTGATCAAATAGTAATTTATATCTCAACTTGCACTTCTCTGACAAGCCAGGTGAGCTAGATTTCTTCAAAAAACTGATGAGTCGCAAGGTTTATATGAAAATTAATGATTCATGCTTTCCTACACAATCAGAACAGCGTCCATATATACAAGATTCAAATTTAGCAAAAAAGTTCTGGATCCCTGCTACTGGACAACCAATCGTTAAGAAAAATTAAGAGAATTCCTGCTTCAACAAACCAGCTTTTATGCAGGAATTCCTGCCCACACAGAATTCTCCTAAAAGCCCACAAGCAGCAAGGATGAGGAGAATTCGGATGCTCCTTTAGGATCTACAAGTGCGGAAGATCTCAGCTCGCATTACATCAATTGGTGTGTGATCAAGTGTGTAACGCTCGGGGCCGAGATAGACGCCTGTCTTTTCCAGAAGAGTCAAAGCCTCTTCCCTGCCATATCTTGAAGAATAGAGCTTCAAGTACTCGATGTCCTGCATGGTCGAAAATAACAATTGTGGCTGAAGGACATGGAAAGACTATCACAATCTGCAAAATATTTCTAAAATGCCTACTTATGTACTATATTTGTTGGAAAGGATCATAATTGTTCATTTTTAATGTGAGTATTCAACAATCATTGCATAAACAAAGTTGACATGGATAGAAGCTTATTTGGAATAATGTCTAATTTGGCTTAGGGTCTACAACATGCACAAGTACACAAGCACACTCAAGAAGATGCTGACATGCATGCAAAAGTAAACACGAACTCACCGACCAGCACACCCAAGCAACAAAACCAAAACCATTTTTCATCAAGTGTGAGCTACATGGACATGAGAGCATGCAATATGTACCCTCCAAATGCACTGTCCAGTATCAAGAAAAAACAGGCCTCCTGGTGGTGGATGGAACTAATTCCAAACATCAAAAGATATGCAGATCTCAAGGGAGAAGCACATCGAGCAAAAGATGAAGACTACTTGTAGATAAAAAAAGCTTCAATTCAACTCCCTCTTTGTTTAACTGTGAAGGTTTAGTGCTAAAAGTATATGGAAAGAATATATGAAGGACGCGAATGTCAAGGAAGTTCAAAAGCTTGAACTTCAGTGAAGAGGGCATATTCAACTATAAGCACGAAGCTCTCTTGAGAAAAACTTCTTGTTATCTTAAATGAAAAAGTTCAAACAAATGCCTTGATACAGGAAAATTGCTGGTTAAAGTACATATAATGGACCTGGAACAAGAGTTGCAAGATGGAATCAGAAAAATTCTGAGATGTCCAAACCAGAGGAAAATACGAGCATGGTTAGTCCAAAAATTTACCTATCTGGATTGGCATATCAATTATGATTAGAGAATGGCAACCCAAGAATGTTAACCAGGTGACAAATGAATGAAACACTTTTCCCTCACTGGTACACCATATTTAGAGTAGAAACAGGGACTTGTATAAGTTTACTTTCACTAAGGCCCAGTCCTGTACATGAGTGAATAACATTTAAGATAACCTTAGGCTAAAGCCAAAACAATGTCATAGCATGATATTCTAGTATAGAATATCCTTCTCTATTGACTGATAACAAGAATGAAATCATGATACAGAACATAATATACACAACAAATAAATTATTTGCTTGAAAAAAAAAACCAACTAGCCTGTCCCATGACTGATACCTGCATGCCACTGAGAATTCGCTCTAGCCTGGCTGACGCAATTGGTTCTGGTGATGAAGAAAACACTTCACCAGGATAAAATAAAACTCCATCACCTGGGGGAAGGCCACGTCGAAATCTTATCTGCATCATTAGTTGCATTAAAATCTGTTAATAAATGCTACCATATTTGACCCTTTCTCAATGTTCAAACGGCAAGTAAATGAGAAGATAACAGCAATGCAAGGAGACTATATACGACTTTGCTCAAAGAATGTAAAAGGGATAGGGAGAGAAGCAGATTTATCACAAACAAGAGCACGAAGATTGAAGATGATAAGATGAAAGCAAAATAAGTAGCAAGATGAAATGTTTACAGAAGCAATTCAAGAAAAATTACAACCAAATAAACTAATGGTGTATTTGGTTTAAAATATCGAAAACTTACCTCAGCACTAGCCACCGTCGACTTCTCATAACAGTTGGCACCCCAATATAAGAACCCTGTGCTGCCCTCTTTCCAGACTCTCCACATCACTGCACGGTGTTGGGTGCCTCGCATGCCAAGATGCCAGTTTGGGTGGGGATCGGAAGGCCCCATGCACACATAAGTCCACCACTCCTGCATGGAGAATGGTGATTCAACTATGGATACATATAGATTATTATAGAAATATCAAAGATGTGTACAATCCCATGGATGGTAGCTACTATATTAGTGTACAAGCCAAAGATTTCCTATGAAACTAACACAGCAAAAATGTAAGACACATCAGCACTTTAGTTAACCATGCATAATTCAAGATCTATCCAAACTTCAGTATCAAGTACTAGAATGCAGATGGATAGTACTCATGAGAGCTGTATACAAGACAATGACAGAACTTATCACACGAACAACATGTGAGCAATCATTCATAGTCACCACTCGGCTGTATAACTCGTTAAAAAATAATGGAGTGTAGAGTAAATCATATGAACTGACAATTTGTTAGTCAATGTTTATTGTACAAGTACAAGAAAAAAATGCAGAACACAATCACTAGACTTAAGTAAGAAATCATAGATTCATAGGTTACCAATGCTATATACATCTTGAGACTAAGATGGTCCCTACTTACCAATGAGAAGGGGGAAGAATCACCTATCCCTACACAACAAGTATAATACACATTGAGAGCACTATGCGTGCTCCAGAAACTCTTTTCTTTATCTCGGCTACATGATTTGAAACCAATGAGAGAAAGTTACAATAGTTTTCAAGCTCTATGTACTTATTTTCAGTTTTTTCTTTGCGTATGTGTGTGTTTTGGTGGTTTTTTTTTTTAGGTTGGGGGGGGGGGGTGTAAACAGACCATTATTGGTCGCAATGCTCAACCTATTTAAGACATTTAACTTGATTCAACCTATTGTAGGTTAGGTTAGGTTACCTATTTAATAAAATATTTTGTTTTATTTAGAATTATAGGATTTGTGGTTTAGGCATTTTCTACTGAAAGGATAAGACTTTTTTTATATATAAAAAAAAAATCATGCTACAAGCCTATAAAACTGTTAAAGACTCACGTTACACATCAATTTAAAGTACAAATATAATATTTAATCTTGGATACCAATTTAACTATTTAATATAAAATATCTAATTTTCTTTTTTCCCCTCCATTTTCTTAAAGTTCTATCTTGAATTTGCTGGAACTGAATTCCCAATAGCTTCCATTGTTCTCAAAAAAAATTGAATGCATACATGTTTTAGTCTTAACAAAATGCTTTTGAAAGGCTAGATGTTTCAAGTTTTGGACAAAAATTCAATAACATGGAGAAGTGCAAGTGGAAGTTCATTTAACAACCCTCATAAGCAAAATGATGTTGTTAGAATCATAACCATCCATCAAATACTCTACAACTTTCTATTGTTCATGTACATTGCACATGCCAAACACTAACATGACAAAAATCACCAAGCCTTTCCCAGACTGTTCAAAGTCAGCTTTATGATCTCTTACACATTAATTTCTTATTAAATGTTAACTTTGATATTAGCGCAAGATTACCAAACTTCTTGCCTGTAACTTCAATTCCTGATAACTTCGTTCTTCATTTGCTTTTTATTGTAGGAAGAAATTCAAGCATTCTTCTTGAGCGAAGCACCCAAACTTCAACCCATTCTCAATTACTATATCCACAGTTGATGCAACTGCAAGGCTTCTTTATTTAGGCACCCTCACCCTATTATTCCTAGTTTTACAACACATTTTCAAATTTGCATCCTTGTTTCTTCCATATTCGTCTTGCTTTATTGGGCATTTCTTGTACTCCATTTAAACAATACACTTAGTCAATTTTTAACTCTATTATTTTATCCCATTAAAGTCACCAAGGGATGTGTTGGTTTCATGACACCCTTGAAGCCCTCCATCCATGTAGCATAATTTTATTGGATAGGAGTAGTTTTACAGGTTATGAATTCTCTTGTGAAAGAATCCAAGATTATGAAATTTACCACACCGATCTCTTTGCCATCAATTTTGACCGGTCATCATTTTCATTTCCATTTTCATGGGACAAGTTTACCTGGTACATTGTGTGTGTTCTGCTAATCATGATTTCTTTTACAATGCCTTTTAAGGACAGAATGTGTTTATTTAATCATGTTATGATTTTCAAAGCATGTATTCTCATTATATACTGCATAGCTTATGAAGTATAAATAATTCTAGAAGAAGTAAAAATATATGAATTTATATTGGTTATTAGATACATTTATTTTATTGACATTGAACACAAGATGCGAATTCTAGAAAGCAAACTGTTCTATAATATCTTCATTTTTACATCTTTGTCATAATTAATGGATCCTTGCTATGTCTAGATCATTCTAGGACATCAACTTAACTCTTCATGTCTTTTTAATGCCTATAATTGGGAATGAAGAATCAAGATGTCATTAATCATGCCCAATGGGAAACTAAGGGAATAAACATGCAGCATCGAGGAGTGGAAACTTGGTTCCTTAAAAGGACATAAAGATGAAATAAGAGAACATGAAAAAAGGGTAAAATATAAGGCAAGGGCCAGGAAAGTTCACAACTTCCAAAATTTTCTTGCTGTCTTACGAACTAGATAATGACCTAAAGCAAATGGGAACATTGACAGCAAGCAGCAACCTAAGACCACTTACTAACCCAGGTGGATCCTAATTGGATGTGGAAATGGCAAGATAATGTAGCTCTTGTGCATAAGTAGCTTAACTAAAATACTTCGGAAAAGAGGATGGTTTTTGTGGGCATGTTTTTAGATGGTTAAGTAATTAACATCAATGCTCAAAAAGTACTAGTTGTTCAATCCGGCATAGAGGATTTGTAAATAATAATACTAGATTTCAATTAAGGGTGTCCTTTATCAAAGTTCTTCCCTGCTCCAAAAGTATGACTCCCTTAGCTTGAGTCTTATGACTTTCACACCGATCATCTTGGTGGTGCTATTGCATCAAGCTCTTGATAGAAGATAAGATGAAACCCTTTTATGAATACCAAGAGATGATTGACACAACTAGTTTTGATTGGACGGTATTTCTGTTTAGTTGCCAAGGAGCAACTTCATGTCAAAACAAATAAAGACCTGAAAATATATGCGCTCACTTCATTTATCAACAAACTGGTGTTTAAAGTCTGAGCTATTAATTCAGTCCCCATTACTCTGACTTGACTGTGCAATCTATAATAGCTCAAAAAAGCTCACAGAATAAATAAAAAAAAAGGACAGCCCCTTCCAGAAAACAAATATCTGATGCTTGAGAACCTCAACATGATAAAATTCATGGCAACTTATATTTTAAACTGTTTTTTGAATATAAAATTCAGTTAGCACAATCACCTAAATGGGGTGATTTGCGGCTTAAATTCAAGAACCAATATAATACTGCAGCCAAGCCGGAAACATGGCGCATATTATGAGTAATAATAGCACATGTTATGAGTAATAATATAAGACTATTTTCAGATCCAGATACATACTTTTATTGATTTATCCATGTATATTTTCTGTCATTACAAACAGAATCTGTTGTCGGAACGAAAGGGTGCAAGTATGAGGTAATGATGTAGCATGCCCAGGAGCTACTCATGCAGCATCATGTAAAGAGCAAGAAGATGTAAACTATGAAAGGTCATAGCCCACCAATTCTTAGGTTTTATGTGCAATGAAGTGGCTGAGAGCTGTAAGTGATATACATTTCATCAGAATGGAAGTGGAACATAGGACTGCATGATAGATCTCTCACTCATGCATTACAGACAAGTTACAGCTGGACTTTTTGTTTCTTCAGCTGTTTTCTCTCTTAAGCAAAGGTTGGAAAACATAGGGGGAAAAGTTGAGGGACACTTTTTTCATCTCGGGTTCCAACTGTGAGACATTCCTAATGGTTAACTAAAACCGAACAGATCCAGTGGTCTTCAGTGTAATCTTCAACATTCTTGGATGTCTACTCTATTAATTTGTTGGAGAGATAGAAAAGGTGGGGAAAAACAGTTATCTTTATTATCTACCTATATCTAAATATAACAATATGCATGTTGGTCAAATAAATTAATTTGCCTAGTGCACATCTTCAATACTAAATATTAATCATGATCGTCTGGTACATCTATAATCTACTGTATCAAGCATACATAAACAGTAACCTCAAAGTCCACATCCATCAACCTTCATAATTATTTCTTGATATCCTCAACAAAACTTAGAGGGAAAAAAAACAAATATCATAGGATGAATGGAAGAAATACAGTGACCATTTCAAAAAGTGTCAACATTTTAATTGTTTAACATCCACACTTTCTGAAGCCAACCTAGACACATGCATCATGTGGCCTGAAATTCAGATAATTCGTGATTTTTTCTTAGAAAGTTCCTTGGGTTAGTGACATATTGAAAAAAGGAAATGAAATCTTAATAACCTTAAATAGTTCTCAAAGCATCGCATCAGACTTTCTCTCATTCTGATTTTTGTTGGACTTCTGACCTATAAATCATTTATTTAAATGATTCTTTGCCCTTTTATTTATTTATCTACCCTTTAGAGTTTGATTAGCAAATCCCTAAGATAAACATCTAGGTGTAGATACCATGGCTAAAACTTTGTTCGGAATTCATTTTGTTAAATATCATGTATCTCAAGTGTAATAACCACCAACCAACTTAACAAATCTCAATAACTATATATTTTTTTAATCAACACATTTTCTTTGACCTCCTTGTTTCTTCATTCAAACAAATTGTGATAAAAAGATTACATACCATAAGGAAAGATGCTCCAAGTATGAAAGAGGAACTCAACATAATGGACATTAATACCTCTATAGCATCAAGATTTAACGTTGGTCAAACCAGCAACAACAAAAGAAAACATACAAGAAAGTCTGGAACCTAATTAAACAAAAATAAAACAATGTTCCAGGTCATAAGACCAAACCTAATATATGATAATCAAGCATGGCAACAATGAAGACCAAATTGCATATATCCTCACCTCACCATTGTCTGGCTGTAATTCAGTAACAATATCCTTTACCAAGTCCTCTCGATTGCTAAGAACCCACTCACTGCAAAAAGTTAGTAACAAATTCATTGTGTTATTGTAAACAAATCAATGTTACTTACCTGAGCAGGTGTGCCTTGGATCTTACTACAACATGCAAAATTTCATCATGCATCAACCAAATCGTGGTTTCAACTTATTTATCTGAAGTAAGTGTAGGTGTTGGAGAGGATTTCGTGCAGATACAGGTAAGCAGGTTAGTTAAAAAAAATGAATGAAAAGCTTTGGAAGCAGGTGCACAGACAAGTTTCCAACAAGATGCCAAAGCAGGTGCATCACCCTTAGTGTTGTTCTGCTACTAAAAGTTCCAATTTACAGACTTCAAGTGCTAGTGTCCTAATACTATGGTTTGAAGTTACAAAGAATATTGACCAACATGCTTTGGCTGATTTTGATCCCCCAAACAACCCAAGCTTAGGATTTCAATTGGATTTAGGCAGAACAGGTGAATTTTGATGATTTCAGTCATCAAAGAAGGAAATGGATTAAGTTTCGTTAATAAACTGTGCCGAAGGTCTGACAGAGCTTGACTTGCTCGCTTGTGAGTTGCCAGCTTTGTAGCTGATTACTAACGAGAGGATTGTGACAACCAATATTCCTATTCTTGCTTTTGAAAGAGCTGCTTTTACAAATGAATCAACGGATACTACTGTCAATCAACAATTTCCCATATCATATTGTGGAAGGAAATTGGATTGTTGAGAAATCTGGTTCAGAACCATCGATTGCACATCTAACTAAACAAGAAGATTTTGTAAAACGGGATTTTATTATGTTTTGTTAACTCATGTTTCATAAGATGTCAAACCATGTTCAGATAAACCAAGTAGTCATAGAACCTACATTATATAACATGACATATATGGGACTCATGTTTTATTCAAAATCAATTTACTGAAGGATTTTTTGCATATTACATGCCACCTTATTTTTTATTACATATTAAATCCCCTCTTAAAAATCTTGACAAATTAACCCAAATAAGCTTATGCTTTATATCACCGACAATACCCTTTGTTGTTCTGCTCCATTAATTAATCATGGTCAAAGTAACTAGGAGAAAAATGACTTTCTATCCTCTGGTTACCTTCCTCAAAGATAGACAAGGTGAATAGGAGGAAGGCGGGGAGGGGGAGGAAGAAGACAGGACAGGGAGGCTGCAATGGTGGGGCAGCCTCTACAATAATGGCGGGTGTCATCAGCTTGTCGGAAAGGTAAAGGTAAAAGAATCAAAAGGAGGTTGAAGGGGTAGTGAGGAAAGGGCCCCAGCAATTATGGGCATCGTCAACTCGTTGTGGAGGTAGGAAGTGGAGGGGGAGAAGGGCAGGAAGGAGGGGCGACAACGATGCAAGAGGTGGCCCCTGCAGTGGTGGGGCATTGTCAGCTGATCATGGAGGAAGAGGAGAAACAACGGAAGGGGGAAGAGGACAGCATGGAGGGGGCAACAATGATGGTGAGGAAAGTCCCCATGGCGGTAGGGCATTGTCGGCTTATCAGATGTAGAGCAGGAAGAGGAGGAACAATAATTGGCAGAGGGTGGGGAGGGGGCAACGATGATGGTGGAAGCGACCCCCATGGTGGTGGAGCGTCATCAAGGTAGAGTAAGAGAAGGAAGACCAAAAGAGGGATGGAGGAGGGAGTAGCAGTGATGGTGGGGGCAGCTCCTAAGTGGTTGAATGTAACTAGCTTAACAAAAAAGTTGAGGAAGAAGGGCAGAGTAGGGAGGTGGGGATAGCGGCGACGACAAGGGCAATGGTGGTGGGACATCCTTGACTTGCCATAGAAGGAGGAAGGGTGGAAGAAGGGGATGGTGGGGAGGAGGCGGCAACAACAATGTTGGGTGGTCCCTATAGCAGTGATGCTTTGTTTTATTTTTATTTTTTTTGCTAAGATGGGTAACTCATACCTGACGAGTACAGATACACCCAATAAAATCAGAAAACAGAATATCTCGGAGTGCCCGGGGCAACTTCCTATCTTCAGCCTATAGGGTACCACCGCATGGCTGGCCACATAGACAGCCACCCAATCCATAGCCTCATTGGCTTCGCAAAATATATGCTTGGCCTCGAAAGCCCCTCCATTCCTTGTCATTACCTAGATGTCACGAAGCAACGGATGGTTGCCGCCGATATCCCTCGGACCCCCTGGATCCAACTGATAACCGTGACCGAGTCACCCTCTAGGATGACTGAGCTGGCTCGTAACTCAAGCCGAGCATGTCGAAGGCCTGCCTAGACAACACTTAGCTCCACACCAGGCACGGAAATATCAAATAGCTGACAACCGCCTGCTGCCACTACCCTGGCGTCCGGATCCCTGATAACAAAACCCACACCTCCTTTCATACCTCTATCGGAGATAAACCCATCAAAATTTACTTTGAGAAAACTCGAGGGTGGGGTCTCCTATGTGAAGAACACCGTACGGGTTACTGCCCGAAGAGAATGGGAACCTCAGATGTCCCGAGCTATCAAAGGCCCTTCTAAGGATGAGATATCACTAATTTCCGCCGTCTGCGCTCGGGCGCTCTCCACCATAATATTTAAAACAAGTCCACTATAGCACTTACAATAACAGTTGTTCAATGATCTGTTGATAATCTTAACCTAGAGTGTTGTCGGAGCAAAGTATACTTATCTCTATTGGGTTGGGTTAATATGAAAATGAAGTGTAAGCTTGGGTCTGATATGCCAGAAACTCCTTAATAAAATTTCAAAACTAACCTAGAACCAAATCTCCTTCCTTTGCTAACACTCTCCCAACTCGAAAAAAAAAAGACTTCCATCTCATCTTCATCACCTCCTCGATCTCTCCTCTCCTTCAGCCTCAACTTTCTTTCTCCGCTTTCTTTCATCCTCTAATTTACCTCCTCCCCCCCCCCCCCCCCCCCCCCCCCCCCCCC